>CM052884.1:4331530-4357538 GCA_028534135.1 Potos flavus
CAGAATCCAGAATACATAAAGAACAAATCACTAAGCATATAAGCAGCTCAACTTCCTTAGTAAATAGGAAAATATAACATCAAAACCACAATGAAATGTATCAATTCATAACCACTGGGATAACCAGAATTAAGAAAGATAGTGAGTACTGGCAAAGATCTGATGAAACTGGAAATCTCATTACGTTGCTAACAGGAATGTAAACTGGTGCAAAATCATTGAAAAATCACTTGGGAAGTTCTCAGAAATATTAAACATAGAATTACCACATTACCAAGTATGCTACTCTTAGGTACATATCTAAGAGAATTGAAACAGTATTTCCAAACAAGACTTGTACACGAATGTTTATAGCATTTTTCTTAATAGTCAGAAAGTGGAAACAACCCAAATATCCACCAATGAATGGACAAAATGTGGACTACCCATGCAGTGGAACATTATTCAGCCACAAAAAGGAAGTAACTACTTCAACTTGGTACAACATGTATGAATCTTGCAAACAAAGTTTTAGAAGTCAGATACAGAAAGCCACAAATTGTAGAATTCCATTTACATGAAATGACCAGAATAGGGAAATCCACAGAAACAAAAAGTAAATTAGCGGTTGCCAGTTTGGATGAAGGGGGCAAATGGGAGTGACTATTAACAGGTCTGGGGTTTCTTTTGAGGATGATGGAAATGTTTTGGAATTAACACTGTGGTGATGGTTGTGAAGCATTGTGAATATACTGCATATTATGAATATAGTGAAAACTTTTACATATTGTGGCATGTGAATTATATCTCAATGAAAAAATGTAATCCTAAATTCTTAACATGTTATATGAAGCTCTACTTGTTTTGCATCCTAATTTCTTCTTTAGCCTTTTATCATGCCATTCCATCTCTCCCAGACTAACTTGGTCTTTCAATTCTGCAAATTCACACAGGCTCTGATCTCAAGACCATCGTATACTCCATTCCCATTGCTTCGGCAGCTTATCTTCTTAGCCTAGCTAATTCCAACTCATTCTTCAGGTCTAGGGTTAACTACCACTTTTTTGCATCCTCTCAGGATGTGCTCTACCCCTCTTATCAGATACTAGATTCCCTTATACCTACCTTTGGAGTAGACTTATCTCAGGGTTAGTAGAACACTCAAGTATTTTACTACTAAAGCAATTATTTAGGTATCTTGTCTTTAAAATTATATGGTTCTACTCTTTTCACTTGGAACTGTATCTTTAGCCAAGCCCTCCAAGACAAAAACCTACTCAGAGTGCCCATGAAGTCATGATATATGAAGATTATAAAATGGAAGGGCAGGAAAATTGTCATCCCATTTTAGGAAATGCCCTAGCTGGGATCTGGGAACCAACTCACCACTTTCTACTTATAGTTGATGAATCAGTTTCCCAACAGCTTGCTCACTAATGCTACAGAGAGAAACAAAGAAATATAGAAATAAAAAACCAAAGATACTGTCCTTTAGAATAGGGGAAGAACATTAGAATATTAGAATTAGAAGAAATGTTAGAATATTAGAAACCAGAATATACCTTTTATCTCATATACTAGTACTTCATTATCTCCATCACTGATGATGTGACATCATCTCAAATATGAAATTAGATCAAAGACAGATTGCTATTTTCCCTCTTTTTATTTTTCACAAATAACCCAATATAAACCCTTATAATTCTATAGCTAGCTGAAAATAATTTTTATGATAGTTTACTTTTTAACAGTTACATTATTTGGAATAAGTCAGCTGCTACTAGGATTTCACCAATACAGAAATTTATAACGTATATGAACCACAGGAGTCACTTCGGAAGCAGGGCAGCTGGAGCTTTTTATAGGTTTCAAAATTAAAACTGAAGATAATTTCTTTTCATGGGAGAATTTCAGAAGTACTAAGCACCCCAGATGTATTCATAACCACTTGAGACTTCTAACAGGTGGTGGTATGAAATCAAATTCCTAATGTGGATTTGCTTTTTTGTAGACCAACCATTTTCAAAAATAACACAGCACTGAAGGGATGAAAATTGGTACAGGAGAGGCAAGGGAACAAAAAGAAGATCACCCTTTAATGCATAAATCACAGATGTACGTACAATATATGAACAGTGCATTTGTGATATTAAAGTATCATATGGGAGATTAGGGGGAAAAATCCTAAAATACTCCTTAAGGGTGTAATAATGAAATAAGATTGAGAAATCACTCTAGACAGAATGTAGTGATAGAATTAGCCTTTCTCAGAAAAAATATGGTCATTAGTGCTAGCTACCCTGGCCAAGGAATTTTCACATATCAGTTTATGATTTATGATTTATCATAAGACATTATACTTGAGGGGCGCCTGGGTGGCTCAATGGGTTAAAGTCTCTGCCTTCGGCTCAGGTCATGATCTCAGAGTCCTGGGATAGAGCCCCGCATCGGGCTCTCTGCTCAGCAGGGAGTCTGCTTCCCTCTCTCTCTCTCTGCCTACTTGTGATCTCTCTCTTTCCAAAATATAAAACCTTTATAAAAAAAAAAAACATTATACTTGAGTACACACTTGAGAAAAGGTTTTGTTAAAAGGCTAGATACTTCTATAAAGTGTTTAAAAATCATAATGCATCTTAAAATACTAATATCTAAGTATTTATCTTCTGCTCTTAAAAACATGCCCAACTTTGGGCAATCTACAGTTCCCATTTTAGATTAGACTTGATGTATTTTGCTTTACTTTTTAGAAAAATAAAACAAAGAGCTAAAGTTAATAAACCAATAGTGGAGACAAAATGAAATACTAAAAATAATCCAGAAGAATGTAGGGAAAAAAGAGCAGGAAACGAAAGGGACAAATAGAAAACAAATGGCGAGGTAGTAAGATTCATTTTTTTTTTTTTAAACTCTTCTTTAATTAAGTAAGCCTATGCCGAATGAGGGGCCTGAAGTCATGAACCCACGATCAAGAGTCCCATACTCTACCAACTGAGCCAGACAGGCACCCCGAGAGAGATTTAAACCTAATTTAGCAATCCTAATTCTCAGTATTTACTCAAATGAAATGAAACATCCACGCAAAAACTTACAAGCAAGGTTGCAAACATTTTGTAAGTTTATATAAGTTATATAAAACCCAAGTAAGTTATATAAAACCCAAACCAAAACAAATATCCATCAAGTGGTGAATACACGAATAAAGTATATACATACAATAAAATACAACAAAATAAGAGGGGTGGGTGAGATGGATTTAATAGGAAGCTTTCCTTAGAGCAGAGTATGTTAAAAACAGAACAAGTTCCTGAATAAATGGACAGAATAAATGAATGGGAAAATGAACAAATTAATAAAAATCTATGATCAAGGACTGTCTTCCTTCGGTATTCTTTGTCATTTGAAGGAAAAGCAGTTTACAGCACATACATAACCTCTTGGACCTCAGTTTCTACCATCTTATCATAGAGCAAGCAACTGCTACTTTTCTGTGCCCTTGAGAAGAAGTGAAAAAAAGATTTACTATCTTTGGTCCATAATCACAGAAAGCTAGAGCAGTTTGTAAAGCTATGATGCATGTGTGCAGGGATGTAGGTAGCTAAATCCTGGAAATTCAGGCAGAAGGGCTTACTTTATTTTATTCTGTAGCCTGGTTTCTGTCTGGTAGCATTATCATCAGTTGATAAGAGAGAAGAAAGAGATGCATTGTCCACATGATCCATTTTCCCATGGGTAGAGTTGATTATGTGCTCGTATAGACACAATTTACACATTTCCCCCAACTCTCATAACGTGAGTTATTAGACGTGACCATAGGATTAAGTTTATATTCAAAGTTTCCTAGGGACTTTCCTAGTTCCTTTTGGCTTCTACTCAAACTTAACAGAGATTACTAGTATTTGTGATTTTACTGTTTTAAATATTTACAGATGCTTAATTCTTAGATACTTCTGACACTGCAACATATTTAAACTCCAAGTATAAACATTACTCTCAGGGCTTTTATTTCATTCTGATAGTAAAAACTATCAGAGGAATAGGACTTAAACCTGATTTCTAAATGAGATATCCTCTAGCAATCAAAATATCTGATGTGGTTGTTATTATTCCACTGCAAAGTACACTTTACCTCCAGGGAACGTGCTCTAGGAGAAAATTAAAACCTAGCTGCCCACATCAAAGCCCATTAAGTCATCAGGTGGCCCTTCAGTAGGTGAGCTTCATTCTCTTGCTGGGCTGCAAGGCGCTGGGAGCCGTCCTAGAGACATTAACAGGCGCCTCCACAAGCAGATTTATTCAGGAATCACAAAATTTAGATCTGAGATGGACCTTCCTCAATTTGCATAAGAGGAAACTGAGTACAGAAGACATTAAATGGTTTTTCCAGGATCTACAGCTGGTTACATGAAAAGGAAAAAAACCCAAATCCCCACAGCATTCTGAAATTACACAGCCCACGTGGTCCTGAAGGTGGGGTGAATTATTCTAGACTAATTGATTTGGATGGTGAATTAGAATACCATCCAGGTTGATGATAGCTTCAGATGAAAAAAAAAAAACCAATTCTTCAGGGACACCTGGCTGGCTCAGTTGGTAAAGCGTGAAACTCTTGATCTGAGGGTTTTAAGACCGAGTCCCTATTGGACATACAAATCACTTAAAGATAAATTAACACACACACACACGCACACACATTTTTAAAAAAACAAAACAAAAAACATGCGCAATTTTGGGCAATCTAAAGTTCCCATTTTATTATTTTTTAAAGATTTATTTATTTGAGAAAGCAAGAGCAGAGTAGGCACGGCAAAGGGAGAGGGGTATATAATCTCCAGCAGAGTCTGCGTAGAGCTCCACATAGGGCTCAATCTCTTGACCCTAAGATCATGACCTGGGCCAAAACCAAGAGTCAGATGCTTAACTGACTGCCCCACCCAGGTGCCCCCTTTTTTATTTTATTTCTTAAGTAGGCTCCATGCCCACTCTGCAGCCCAATACAAAGCTTGAACTCACAAGCTGGGATCAAGACCAGAGCTGAGATCAAGAGTCAGATGCTTAACCGACTGAACCACCCAAATGGCCCTAGAGTTCCTATTTTAGATGACTTGATGTAATCTGTTTTACTTTTGTCCTACAAGTTCCAAAACAACGCTGTAAATAATTGAGTACTTCAATATTAATATATAGTTAACCACTTCTTTACTTATAAAAATCTTATTTATAAAAAAAAAAATCTTATTTATCATTGTTAAATACTTGATTGTAATCAATTTTCTATCAGAACAACAGGGGAAGTTTTAGGTCTAAATTATTCCAAATCTCAAATGTTACAATGATAATACAAAATAGGGAGCAATGATCTCTTATTAGAATACAAATAATTACTCCTCAATTAAAATTAGTGATTACTTTTTACTCCTAAAAACATCTTTCGAATAAAATAAATATCCTTTGTGTAAACTTACTGACAAAGATGTACAAATAGGTAAGAAAGCATGCCTGAATTTCCTTTTTTCTTAATATTGTCCTTTGCCTGCTTTTCAATGGAGGTAGAAATGAGTAACAAGTTAAATAGACTGAAGGGGAAATATAACTGTAAAAGAGAAGGAAAGATAAAATCCTAACTACATTTAGAGTATTCAAATTTTAGGAACTGAGATGCCAAGAGTCTGCTTTCTCTTCTTCCTATTTATGGAAAGAGCAAGCTAACGAGAGAAGTACCTGATGAAGAAAGCAAGAGATATCAAACCCCCCTACCTGAAAATATCTCCTTTACACATTGTAATAATTTCCCAGTTTTTATTATTTAAAAATGTAAGCAATTCGGGGCACCTGGGTGGCTCACTGGGTTAAAGCCTGTGCCTTCGGCTCAGGTCATGATATTGGGGTACTGGGATCGAGCCCCACATCGGGCTGTCTGCTCAGCGGGGACCCTGCTTCCCCCTCTCTCCCTGCCTGCCTCTCTGCCTACTTGTGATCTCTCTAATAAATAAAATCTTAAAAAAAAAAAAAAAAGTAAGCAATTCTCGGGAAGACTTAACATGCAGTGCCTTGTATTACTAGATCCACAAATAACAAAGTTTCTGTCTATAAAGAAGTTACCTCAATGGATCCAGAAGATACATATGCAAGTAAGTGTAATACAAAGCAAAGGTGGTAAGACCAAGGACTTATTTTTTTTTTTCCCCAAATACTTTTATTTTATTTTTTCAGCGTTACAAGATTCATTGTTTATGTACCACACCCAGTGCTCCATGCAATACGTGCCCTCCTCAATACCCACTACCAGGCTCACCTGACCCCCCCCTCCTCCCCCTCCAAAACCCTCAGTCCCTTGTTCTGAGTTCAGTCTCTCATGGTTCTTCACCCCTCCGATTTCCAAGGACTTATTTTATGGGAGGAGAGGGGCTTGAGAAAGTTACCAATTTGGGGAAAATTATGAATGTTACAAAGAGAAGGTGCATTTTGAAGGATGGCTGGGGAATCCCAAAAAAGCCAATGAAAAGCATACATGGAGAACATGTTTGGGGAATGTGCCCTGTTTGGAGAAAGCATAATGTATATGATGGAGAACAGTTGGAGATACAACTGAAAAGACAGAATGAGTAAGGATCCAAAAAAGCTGTAAATGTCATAACATTTTTATGAATAATAAACAATCTCAATAACAGAAAACAGAGTAACAATCTGACTAAATGATTTATCAGTAGGCAAAAAAGAAATGTTATGATCGCAGTTGCAATTCTGAAGATATTTACTAAATAGTTATGTCTTGGATACATAAAGGTGAATAGGATCAGTGGCTCTTGACCTTTCAGGTGTGTCAATTCTGATTGTTTGTCTTCAAATCTCTTCTTTCGCTCTCTCTTGCTCTGAGCTGTGTGATAGGAAACCTGACTCCACGCAGGCAATGTTTCCTAGGCTCCATGTCAGCTGTCTTCTGGCTGTGTTCAAACAATGGGAAACACTGGTGGGAGACGGGACGGCAGCTGGAAGAAGCCATGTGGTTTTCCTCCCATTCCCCCTTGGCCTTAATAGATTCTCCTCTGTGACTACTGTTCCCTCACCAGGAAAGTCTACCTTTCATCTTCCAAAGAACCCAGCCTCTGGACTGCTTCATTTCTCCTAGTCCTGCTGATTATCACAGTGGCTTCCTGCTGTTGTTACTCTTGGAGCTGGCTCACATAAGCTGTTTGTCTTCGTAGTTTTTCTATCACCAGTGTAACCAATTCCCTCATTAGATCCCTCCACATTAAATACTCAGATTGGTTTCAGTCTTCCTGAATTGATTCTGACTCACACAGAAAAAAAATGAACCTATTTAGAAATCCAAGAAATGTTCTGGCCCCTTCACTCGTAAAAATGCCCCACCTGACAAACTTTCAGTTTTGGGGGCTTCCAGGAACTTTCAAAGCCTGCCTCATTAATACCAGATCAAGAAAATTGAGGACCAAAGTTTCGGTTTGGGAAGATGAAGTTCTACAGGTAGATGATGGTGATGGTTATAGAACGATGTGAATGTACTTAATGCCACAGAACCGTACACTTAAAAATGGCTAAAATATTGTATATATTTGTCATGTATGTGTCACAAAAATAAGCAAATACAAGCAACAATAACACAGGATAAGGGTTTCACAGAAGTAATGTACAACGCTGTTGAAGCACTTAAGGAGACATTAATAGTTACACCTGCTAGAGAAGGTTTCAGAGATTGTGGATTTTATTCAGAGAAACTCCAAGTAGTCGGTAAGCCTGGAGCACAGGACAGACATTAAAAAGTTGAGATCAAGCAGGAGAGGCAGGCAAGATCAATTCCATGGAGTACTTTGTACAACACACTGAGATAAGCTGAAGTGGTGTCCCTAGGGTAATAAGCAACGCTCTTATTTTGGCCAGTACAATATTTACAGAAGAGAGACAACAGCTGGATGTAGCTGAGGAGCAAGGGCTGGTTACATATAGTGGGTTCAAGTCAGTATGACATATTGCAGAATGAAAGGCAGGTGAGAAGTGGAGTTCATTCTTTGATTTGTAAAAGGGTGACACAGAACATTAGGTAGAATGTATGGTGAGGTCTAGGTAAAGTATTTTGGGGTTTGTGTGTGTGGGAGGAGCACATGCCTGAGGGTAAAGAAACCTAATTATGTGAACTCTAAGAGGAACTATTCCTCCATTCTTAGCATTTAGCAGTGTCCCGTACTAAGCACCCAAAGATTTCTTTAAAGAACATTATGAAGAAAAGGAGTCAAAAGAAGTGACGATAGGGAGGGGAGAATCATGACAAAATAATGAAATTGTTACAATCTTAAGCTTCTAAGTTTTGGAATTATAAATCTGTGCTCATATGAGCTTCCACACATAATATTGAGTAAGAATGAGTGTGGGGAGATTTTTTTTTTGGATGAGGTATTCTTTTGCACAACTTGAAATTTTGATAACTACATGAGATTTTCCCTTAGAATACATGTAGTATGAATGCTTTAGGCAGATTTTTTTTTTCAACAGTAAATATCAATAGCACAACTATATCAGAAGCCATGACAGAAGTCCCAAAGAAGGCATGGGGGGCATATTAAGTAGGATTGGTGGCAATTAAAATGGAATGTGAATGGCAGAATTTTTAGGGTAAGAAAATGAATTTGGAATTTTTATCCATTAAAAAAAGCAGAAATCAAGCAGAGCAGCTGGTTTGTGGAGAATACAATTTGGTGTGAATTATTCCAGGTAGAAAACCAAATTGCTTTAAGATCAGTTCTTAACTGGGGATGATTTTCGCTCCAGAGAACATACGAGGCAATATCTGGAAACAGTTTTTTACTGTCATAAGTGGGCGGGGGTGGGAGTGGGGTCTTATTGGGATTTAACCCACAGATGCCACATATGCTGCTAAATATCTCACAATGCCTATTACAGCTCCCCACAATAAATAATTACCTGGCCCCAAATGTGAATAGGGCTAGGGTGAGAAACACTGTTAAAGACTATCCTTACTGAAACTGGAGTGGATTACCAAATTGCTAAAACTCAAAAATCCTTAAACTATATGCCTGGAGGAAAAAATAAAGTACACCAATGTTATCTTGAACAGTGTGTAAGTCTAATTAAAATTGGTTTCCATATAATCCTAATAAACATAACAATTACAAGACAGCCAGCTTTTTCTCAGAGAGAAATGAAGATTAACTATTGATAATTCAGTTCTGATAAAGCGGGCAGATGATTAACCACACATTAACAAACTATTAATTAAAACTAAATCATTAGTTTCTCCAAAACGCGGTGGTGCAACCGTTACCCGCTGTTTCCTGCAAAATGTGTTCACTAAAAGCCCCGAACACAAAGGCCAGTTTTCCGGACAGGGCTGAGTATTTAAAAAAGTATTAAGACAAACGGGATTTTTCTAACAATAGGGTAAGGACAGTAATTACTGCGGACCTCCGGGAAGTTTCATCAGAGAGGTTTACCATTTACTTTCAGGGCGGTCCCATACGAGGTCTGCAAATCGTTGCTGGCTCGGGGTCTGAGCTTCCTAGGGCTCTCGCTCCCAGCAGCACGACCCTCTGGATTCTTCCCGGGGACACACAACCCGTTTCCGCGCACAGACAATACAACCCGACAACAAGCCCGTGACACCAACCGTCCTCAAATGGAGGAAAAACGAACCAGTAGCACTAGCCCACGTTCACCTGGAAGGCATTTTCCTCCGTGAAATTTCTACCCGGTCGAAAGATGAGGAACTGCTGCTGTTTTATAACATGCAGCTGGCATTTCAGACTCCCTAGGCTGGACCACTCACTGCGGGGAGGGAGGGCGAGGGATGCACTGGGAAGATCACCCCCGTTCGCCCCCAAATTCGTCGTGGAAATGGCGAGTTACGAGAAGGACGTCACGAAGGACTCTCTACGAGACCGGCTGGCTCGGGGACGTCCTCGTGTTCCTTAATCTGGTCCCAGCTCTGACAAGTCTCCTTCCGGGGGTCCCAACGAGGCGTGCAGGCCTGGCTCCCCCTCCGAACTCGGGCCTCAGGTGTTCCGCCCCGAGCTTCTCTCCCGCCCTCCCCTCGCCACGCAGCCTCCGGGGAGCGCAGCATCCGCACACAAAGAGGCTTACGCTGCCCGAGCACCCGGCTCAAGGGGAACCGCCGCAGGCGGGGAGGCAGAACCCTAGAGCTTCCCCACCCAGGGGAGAACCTTTGGCCCCAAAGGTCGCTCCGTCCTGCTCAGCCGGGTCCACTATCCGTCCCTCCCGCGACCGCGCTTACCCAGTACCAGCCGCGCTATGTCCGAGGGTAACAACATGACCGAAGCCGCAGCAGGAACCGCCACAGGAGACAAGATTCCGGTAAAAGCCAACACAGCGACAACTCCTGCGCCGCATCTCCCGGTTCCAGTGGCGGCACTGAACCCGCGGCAATTTGTCCCGCCTCTTTCGCCCCGCGTCCGCCAATCGCTTCCGCCGGAGAAAGAAAGGCGCCGAAATAAAACCCGCCTCCGTTCCCCTCGGAACTGTCGTCACTTCCGTCCTTCTATTTGGAGGGGTGGGGCTGAAAGCGGCGAAGAGGTGGGATGCAGGTGCCGCGGCCGGAGCCAGCGGGCGGGCGGCGAGCGCAAGGTCGCACGCCATTGGCAGGCAATGCGCAGGCGCGTTTGCTCAGACGAGCCTTATGTTTTGAGGCGAGCGAGCGTAGGGAACGCAGAGCGTGCGGGGGTCGGCGCGCATGAGCAGATGGTACTCGCTCCCGGTTGACCCCGACTTCTTCCTCGGGAAACCAAGGCTGTGCGGTCACGCCGCGTTTGAACCGGAAGCGGGAATAGTGGGTGTCCACCTGGCTGGAGCCGCTGGGGCCGGTGGGGGAAGGCGAGTGGAGCGGAGACCTAAGCTACAGCCGCCGCCGCTTTCGGAAATTCCACTTTGGCTGTGCGTGTGCTCCGTTAGCGGCGTGGAAAATGGTCAGTGGCTTCTGCGTCGGGGGACTGCTGGGGTGTCGGAGCCGCTCTGTGCCAGCCTCCCGACGGCGGGTCTCACCCGCTGCTCTGGGGCGGACCTTCCCTGCTCTCTGCACTCTCTCCCGCCCTCTCTCCGAGCCCCTAGCGGACTTAGCCTCGAACCTTCTTCCGGATGCTCGTTGCACGCTCCTGCGCGTCCCCCTTTCTGTACCGCCGTATGGCCCAGCTGTAACGAGAAGACTAATCATGTTTTCTCTCCCTTTTCTTGATTAGTTTTAACCGCGAGCGTCTGCTGAGGCTTAAACAAGAGTGGTGTGGTTAAGAGCACGGACTCAGGAATTTCGTTGCTGGACTTGGAATTTTGGCAGACATGTGGGTGACCGCGCTGTCCTGTCTCCCTTGTGATAATCCTTGCCGGTGGTGAGCCCTCAGGAGCGTTCTCTGCTGTTTTTATCAGGTATCGAGAAGTAAAAGGACTCTTAGAGCTCAGGGTGATCATTGAGGGAGAACGGTGATCATAGAAGAGCTAACGAGGTTCTGCGAGGAGACCTCCAGCTGTTCAGTTTTCCGCGGAGGAGGATGGTGGGAGCCTTCCAGACAGAGGAGGAAATGCATGTAAAGACACAAAGCGTGGAAGGTTTCAGAAGCTCAAGAGTGAGGTCTGGCGTTGAATGAAATAGATGTGGGCATTTTCAGCATGTTGAGGTCTTAGGGATGGATGAGATCATACTGGGAGAACCTCGGGTGGAAAGTAGGGAGACAGAGATAGTCTTGCAGGTGTGAGTGAAGAGGAACCATCAAGAGAGACTTAGGTAACAAAGGAAGGGAAGACTGGTGATTTGTGACATTTATTGAGCATTTGTTGTGTTCCAGGCACCGGGTTAAACGCCTACATGAATCTTTAACCATAACTTTGAGGGAAGTTGTAGTATTGTTTTCTGTTTTGTTGCTGACAGATCTGAGGTTTAGAGAGATTTAACTAATGTGCCCAAGGTTATACAGCCTGTAAGAGGCAGGGTCAGGATTGGAACCAGCACAATGTAACAAGAGAGCCCACACTATTACACCAGAAAAGAATGGCATGCTACGGGCAGAATTATATGCAGGAAGATGCGATGTAGGCATCGTTGTCAAATTCTGCAAAGGAATCAGCTTGATTGAGATCTAGAAAGGAAGGTTGGACTTGCCACTTCAGAGACTGTGGTTCAGGAAGTATATATGGTTTCAGGTGCATGTTGGTAGGGGGACTTAGTTCTGGGTTAATGTATTAATTGAATTCAGCCTTATCTGTTGACTCTCTTACTCTAGCTGACTACTCTTCCGTTCCTTCGGTTTTCTTTCAATTTCTCCAACACACCATCACTTTTCCATCTTAGGACCTTTTGGTGGTACTAGTCTCCTTCCCTGAAATATTGGTCCTCTAGCTCTTTCTGTGATTGGCGCTAGTTCAGGTCTTGGCTTTGTTGTAACCTCTGCTGAGATGTTCCCTGGAAGCTTATCAAAAGTGATCCTCTCCATTGTTATTGTTTATTTGCCTCCTCTGAGTCACATATCATACTTTGGAATTAGGCATTGCATTTTCACTGTATTTGTTTATTGTCACTCTCCGCCGCCAGTTATGACTCCACAAGGGAAGGATTTATGGTCTAATTTGTTGTGTCTAGCTACCCCTAACATAGTACCTCAAACAAGTAGTGGCCCTGTAAATATTGTTGCATGGCTCAGTGAAAGGATGTCTCCTGACTGAACTGTTTTGTTTTCTTCAAAGTAATCAATCTTTAAGAAACGGAAGAGAGGAACACAGAAGGAGAAGAACAGAAAAACCACAACTTAAAAAAAAAAAAAAAGTTTAGCGCTGCATCTTCCTGGAAGTGTCACATGGTCAGTAAACCTGCATTTTTTTTACGTTATAAATAACATCTTCAGAATACTTAAAAATAAACATGCCTACATTTATGGTTCTTTGGATATGGATATTAAGGTGTTTTCATTGGTTACAATCCGGGTTTTATTGACCGACCCAATCAAGAGGGTTTTAAACCACGATTGACTATGAAGGGGGGGAAAGAGTCCTAGATAAAACCATAAGGAATGGAAAATAAAAATAATAGTCCTTTTCCTCAAGAAGTTTACAATCAAACGACAAAGACTTGGGAAAATAACAACCTTTAATCAGGGATAAAAGAGTCACAACAGCCAATGAGTAAAAACGAAGAAGCGAATTAGAGCTACTTACCAACAAAACAGGTAGGCTTGTTAGGTAGTGTGCTCTCACTGAGAGTTTTTAAAGAGAGTGTTTAAATACCTTTGTAGGAGGGTTTTCTTCCTTTGTAGGAAGATTGGACATGGTCTTTCAGTTCCAATTTTTGCGTTAAACAACAGCAAAGATACATACTTGATCTTTAAAGAATGAGCGGAGTTTATATGAACAGATGGGAGAAGGACTCCTCCTTTTTCCTCTTGAGATATGTTAAGGCCAAAAAAAGTATGTTTTTTTTTTTGTTTGTTTGTAAACACTTATAGTCTAACAAAAATGAAGCTTCCTTGTAAGAGTCAGAAATAATGACACAAAATGCTTTTCTTATGGTTTTTTTTTGAAACGTTACCAAAGGAAGGTTTGATTATGTCAGAAAACCTAAAAGGAGAAGGGCTACAGCAATGGCATTAAGGCACAGTAAAGTGTAGTTTATTTTTGGCACTATAGTATTTAATTCCCTTTTAAAATAGCATAATTGCCCTTGTATTTTTATGTTTTAAATGAGAACCATAAAGCCAGTTAAGACTTAAGTGCTAGGCAAGGCTTACTAGCTCTGATAACCTCCTATATAGCAATTCCAAAGCATAAGCAATTCCAGCTTTTGGCTCAGCAAATGATGCATCTTGTCACTCCATGTAAGAGTTAAATAGTTCAGCTGGTCAATCCTTAAATCAGCTGGTCATCCTTAAAAACAGGTCAGTCAGCTGTTAAATCCTTAAATGCCCTTTTCCTTTTTTTTTTTTTTTTTAATTTTTGAATTCATTTTAGAGAGAGTGTGCATGCACTCGGGGTAGGGGATGGGGAGAAGGACGGAGAGGGAGAGAATCAGAAATAGACTCTACGCTGAGCCCAGAGCCCGTCATCACAGAGGCTTGATCTCACCACCGTGAGTTCATGACCTGATCTGAAAAACAAGAGTCAGATGTGCTTAGCTGACTGAGACCCCCAGGCATCCATTTCTTTTCCTTATTCTTTTATTTTTTTTTTAAGATTTTATTTATTTGACAGAGTGAGAGAGAGAGAGAACACAAGCAGTGGGAGCAGCAGGGGGAGAGGGAGAAGCAGGGCTTAGCTGAGCAGGGAGCCCAATGTGGAGCTCCATCCCAGGACCCTGGGATCATGACCTGAGCCAAAGGCAGAGGCTTAATGACTGAGCCACCCAGGTGCCCCTCTTTTCCTTATTCTTGACCAGGCTGTCTTCTGTTGGTCTTTTACATTTTAATTATCATGTTTCTTAGGAAAGGTCTCAGAAAAATAAATTATGTGTTTCCTGTTTTCATCCTGCTACTGCACACAAGTACCCATTTGCATGTTGAGGCTTTGTTTTGATATATTCTAAGAAAATCTCATTTGAATGTGCAGATGTTAAGAAAAATGTATGTTTGATGACAATATGCCTCTAATTGTACAGTCTGATCTGACTATATATTAATACCGCAATTTGAAATAATTTTGCATTTTTGTGTTTTTTTACAGTGATGTGCTTTCTGAAATTCTGAACCATGAGTTTAGCACTTAATGATCTGCTTATTTGCTGCCGTCAACTAGAACATGATAGAGCTACAGAACGAAGGGTAATAAATTACTCAAATTTATCTTCTCTTGAAATTAGTGTGTGATTGACAACCCATTACTGTGTTCTTTTTCATTTTCAGAAAGAAGTTGAGAAATTTAAGCGCCTGATTCGGGATCCTGAAACTGTTCAACATTTAGATCGACATTCAGATTCCAAACAAAGCAAATACTTGAATTGGGATGCTGTTTTTAGGTATTCCATTCGCATTTCTTTTTACTGTCTTTATTTTTCTCTTTCATTTGTTGTGATATTTTTGTGTATATAAGTTTTACTTATCTCTGCTTTCTGTATAATGTTGTGCCTTGCATGTAAAGTTGGTGCTCAATATTTACCTGAAACATGATTTTTAAAGGATGTTCATATAGAAAAAGTTAGTTTTTAAGCCATTTTTCAATAAAAGTTCTTAGATATCACTCAAGACTAGAGAGAATTCCTTTCATATAGTTCATTCAAGGATTTTTAAAAAAAAAAGACTACTTCAAATTGGAGAATAAAAATAAGTTATAAATGCTTTATTATTTTACATCTTTAAATATTGCTCGGAATAACTGCTACATATTAAATTGTAATTAAGAAAACAATTACAGTATAATTTCCATAGGAATGTAGTCAAAAACATCAGGTGTTGGAAAGACAATTGATTGCTAGACTGGAGTGCCAAACAGAATTGATGCCTTTTTACATTAAGACATAATTTTGGGGGCGCCTGGGTGGCTAAGTGGCTTAAAGCCTCTGCCTTCGGCTCAAGTCATGATCTCAGGGTCCTGGGATCGAGTCCCACATCGGGCTCTCTGCTGAGCAGAGAGCCCGCTTCCCTCTCTCTCTCTGCCTGCCTCTCTGCCTAGTTGTGATCTCTCTTTCTCTCTCTCTTAAATAAATAAAATCTTTAAAAAAAAAAAAAGACAATTTTCAACTCTAAAGTCCTTTTATAACTAGAAATACGTTGTAAAACTCAGGAAAAATGAATAAAATATTTTAAACTAATGTGGAATACTGGGAAGCTTGAAATAACATTTTCAGCCCAGGGGAAAGTATATTTACTTGTTCTTAAGTGTTAGAACTTTTTACCACTTACTTGGTACTGGATGGACTTACAGATTTCAGTGCAGATAACATAAAAAATGCATGCTTCTTTTTCTCTGGTTGGTTTATTTCAAAGAGCATAAAAATGGCTGCTATTTAAAGATGAGTATTATTTTGCATAAGTGGATCAGGTAGGTCCAATAGGCACCTGGCACTTCCAACTAATCGTGAATATCTTCTAGGCAGGCTTCATTCAAAAGCTAGAAACTTTGCCAACTCCCTGAGAAAGGGTTGCATTGTGTACGAAATAACAAGCAAGAGAGAACGGAGAGCCCAATAGCATTGTAAGCTTTTAATAATAAAATGAGAGAACAAGCAGTAAAGCAACAGAAAATCATGGAGGTTACCGTTTAGAACTTTGCGGAACAGACTTTAAATTGGTATTGTGGGGTGTAGGCTTTGAAAGAGAAAATTATTTTATTTAGCTGGTACATTGATGGCAGCATGGTGGCTTCAGAGATTCTCTTTGTGATGTCCTAAAGGACTTTTCACCATGTTGTAATAATTTAAGCATTTAATAAGTTTCTGAAATTCTACTTTGTTTTCTTGAAGATTTTTACAGAAATACGTTCAGAAGGAAACAGAATGTCTGAGAACAGCGAAACCAAGTGTATCGGCCTCAACACAAGCCACTAGGCAGAAAAAGATGCAAGAAATCAGTAGTTTGGTCAAGTACTTCATCAAATGTGCAAATAAAAGTAAGTCCTGTTATTTATTATAAACAGCTGGTTTAAAAGGTTATTGTTGCATGAGTTTGGTTGGAATTTGGTGAGGTAAAAGTTTAGTACTATAATTTCTAGTACATATAATGGTTTTTAATATGATCGGTTCAAATATTTGGAGGAATTTAAGCAAGCATGGAATTATAGTCTGTAGATTGGAAGGATTAGTATTCCAATTGCCCATTCTTCTTGGATCCCCTTTATTTGTTCCTAGCACTTAGGTAGCCTTAATGATCAAACATACCTTTTAAGCTTTTTTCCCTATCTTTGAATAGCCTTAATAGTGGTGAAACCTGTCTCCCTTTGTTACTGCTTCTGCCTTGTGATATAATACAGAAAAATTCTAATAAATTTTTTCAGAATGATATCCTTTGAGATACTTGAAGTTAGCTGTGATATTTCCCCTGAGTCGTTGTCTCTAAGCTAAGCAGATGTACTTCCTTCAGCTCATATGACCTAGTTTTTGTGTCACTCTCTTCTGAATTTTCTTCAGTTTAATTATATCTCAAAGTGGAGGACTTAATTATAGCTATATTTTGATTGGTATAGAATGGAGCAGGACTTGTATATCTTTTATTCTGTATTTTTACTGCTTCGTTTTGGGATCACATTAGCTTTCTTGGCAATCAAAACCCACCCTCTTAGCTAACACTATGCCTCCTATTGATTAAATAATAAAATACCCAGTGGTTTTTTTGTCCTAATGAGCCACATGTTTCCCATTTTGAATGGGGGCTGTGGATATCTTTAAGAGTTGATATTTTTGACCCAAAGTGCCGAATAGCAGTAGGCTTATGTAAGGAAATGGGCTTGATACAATGCTGAAAGCTAGAGTTAGAAATGTTTGTTTAGGGACTCCTGGGCTCAGACTTTGTTTACTCTTTACACATAAAGATGTGGCTTTGTGATACTAGGTTTAGTTTAGGAATCAGAAAAGCCATTGAATCACTGTTTTGGGCACCCGAAAGTAATATAACACCATATGGTAACTGTACTGGAATTGAAATAAAAAACTTTAATAAAAAGAATCAGAAAAGCCCAGCGTTGGTAAACATTATTAAGAGAAGGATATAGATGGTTAGTGAATGATATCTCGGAGTGGTGGTATGAGATTTGAGTCTAAAAAGCAATGGTTTACCAGAAATTCGGTTTTCCAGCTCTGAGGTGGCAGTATGTGTGGACAGTGGCAAGCCTGTGTCAAGGACTCCAGCACAGACAGGGGAAAGCTACGCTGAAATACTGTGCACCTGCTCTTGCCCTAAATGATAGCCCTGTGTTTATTAAAATTTGTTGTCTTGGCTGCTAACATTGGGTTCTTAACAGATTTTAATTTGTATTTACAGTTATTGAGAGAAAGATATCCAGGCCCATTTGTTGCCCACCAGGAAAGTTTGCAGGGTATAATTTTGCTTTATAGTGAAAAACCTTCAGTCACAAAATTAACAGTATTGGAAAGTATACTTGGAAAATGTGTGAAAGTATCACTGCATTGGTTTACAGGAATGAGTAGATGAAATTATGAATGTAAGATTATTTAAATGTTTGAAAGTTTGTGTTTTTATTTGAGGGTTTCTTTTCTTTCTAGTTTGACTTTGTAACTTAAGCATCTTTAATTTCGGAACAAAACCAGAGCGTTACTATCATGTCCTCTCACTTTGTGTTTTTTCAAAGAGTTGGGGAGTTGATAGGAATTGAAACATATGTCCAGACTTAGCATTGTTATTCAAGGTCTGATGAAAGAAACAGAGATTTGAAAACGACAGTGGGGAAGGAAGCAATAAGCAACTATTGTTCGTTCTTAAGTTAGGGTTTGTCTGCTCTGCACGCCACATAGATGGGGCCTAGAGGATGGAAAACCCAGCTTTGTAAAATGTTAAGTTTTATGAGGGTCCTTAAATTCTCTTTAGCCAACTTAGTTGTCCTTTGGAGGCGGATTTCCTCAGAAAAGAACGTCAGCATAATTCTTGAAACCTTTCTCAAATTTGGTGGAGGAAGGAAATTTGTTGAGATTAAGGCCATGGGGAAATATGATTTTAGCACGACATTAACTAAGCAAGTACTATTTAGGATAGTTACAGGGCTGTGTTGCCACAGAGAGATTAAGTAATTCCTTAGGGATGGTATAATATAGTAGACATTACAGTTAAGAGAACGTTAGGAGGGCTGTAAGAGGGAGGGGCGTTACAGCAGAGGAACATGTGATTGTGCATTGCGTCATTGGTCCGATGCCTGAGAGTGGGGTATAAGCCACAAGTAAAAACGATATACAGTAATGTCAGTGTTTATTTATTTACCATAGTTTGATAAGAAAATGCTAAATTCCTCATAAGAAACAGCTTAACTAGAATATAATCAGATATATATGTATATATATGACTTGTGATCTGTTCATAGCTTATAAAAAAAAGTTATATGCCATTTTAAGATTGTTAATATTGAAATACAGTAAAATATTAGCTGCGACGTCAGTGTGACTTGCTGAAAACAAGAGACAGTGTTTAAATGTTCTTTTGTTGCGTTCAAGAATATATCCATTAATACGGAATTTTTAGGACCTCTAATAAATAAAACTGGAAATATTTCAGCCCTACATATTTATATGCCAGAAATGCTTTTGTACGATATGAAAGTAATTTGGTTTGCAAAGCCAAATATTCTCCTTACAATTTTTTTTTTTTTTTTTTTAAGATTATTTATTTCAGAGAAAGAGTCACAAGTTGGGGGTGGGAGACAAAGGGAGAGGGATGAGTGGGCTCCCTGCTGAGCAGGACCTCAGGATCATGACCTGAGCCAAAGGCAGGTGCTTAACTGACTGAGTCACCTAGGCGCCCCATCCTCCTTACAATCTTCGGTTATTCTAATCAAGTCATTCTTTGTAAAAAGTACCAAGAAACTGGATCATTTCAGGTCTAGTACCAGAAATTGTGAATTATTAAGGATAGGATGGATGATTGTTTTCGCTGTATATTCCCACAGGGATCAGCGAACTTTTGTAAAGGGACTAGACAATGTTTTTGACTTTGAAGGTTTTATAGTTTCGGTGTCAGTTATTCAGCTCTGCCATTGTAGCATGAAAGTAGCCTTAGACAGTATGCAAATGAGCGGACATGGCTGTGACCCAGGAAAACTTTAGTTCCCGAAACAGGCAGCTGGCTGCATTTTGCCCATGGGCCCTGGTTTGCTAATTCCTGCTCTATGAGAAAGAGATTAGTTCATAGTAACGTCCCATACAGAATTATTTATATAGATGCAATTCCAAGTGTTCTGTGTTTCTTAAGATTTATATGTTTTTATTTGTTTATTTCTCAATAGGAGCACCCAGGCTGAAATGTCAAGAACTCTTGAATTATATCATGGATACAGTGAAAGATTCATCTAACGGTGCCGTTTATGGAGCAGATTGTAGCAACATTCTCCTCAAGGACATTCTCTCAGTGCGGAAGTATTGGTGCGAAATATCTCAACAACAGTGGCTAGGTATGTTTTGAAGTTTGTTATTTGTGAATTTTTCCTGTGAAATGAAATGTCACCAAAAGATTGGTCAGAATCTGTATCCCCCAAGTGACCTTAAGGTTTAATGGTATTTTAGTAAAATTAAATACTTAGAGAATCCAACCCTTAGTTTTCTTTATTATGAACTTCCTAAGGGATTGTCTCTAATGAGAACTGGCACGTTACAACTGAAAGAAACCGTCCCCGTCCTCGAGTCCTTCATAGGCCAGTGGCGGAAAAAACGAGTGAACCAAAAATTACAATGCACTGTAATATAGATATATTGGGGCACAGTGAGTTCCCAGGTCAGTGACACCTAAACCTCACCATGATAAAAAGAAGAAAACCAAGAAGGAGAGGTGTCATGAAAGTGAAAGCAGAGTTTCAGGTTGGAAGGGGTATGACATTTTAAGTGTGGTAGAAATGCTAAAACAAAAGCATCCATTGGATTAGGCATTGAGCAGGTCACTTGTAAGGTAAAAAATAGTAGGATAGGATCTATAGGACCCAGGGACTACAACATAAGTAGAGTGAGTGTCAGGGAGGAATCTAGTGTTTTTGATTTGTAGGTGAAAAGTTCTGAGAGACCACAAAGGAGGGAAGTTACGGTCAGAGACTGAAACATTTGAATTTATTGATTTCAGAGGTGGAGCCTTTCTGTCTCTGAGTGGGTTCACTGGGTGAAAATGGGATTTGGCTTTAATGAAGTGACTCTAAGCCTTATGTCCAAGTCTTCTAATACAGCCACCACTGAAAAATCTAGAAACTCGGTGTTTTTCATGGAAAGTATTTAAGATAAATTGTGCTAATTAAATGAAAAGACATTTATCTTTATTGTTTATTGTCAATTTCTCATTTCAAAATAAGACATGTGTGGACGGTAAAACTGTGACCTAATCAGAGCCCTGCAGTATGTTCTACTGTTCCCACATGAATGAAAGCCTTCTTAGCTGTTGAGTATTAATTTCTTAGGTGTCATCTCAGGCCTTTGTTGTTGTTGTTCTGAGCGTGAGGGAGGCTGTGTCCCAAACTTGACCCTCACAACAAGTTTAAGAGAATAGGTTAGTGAAATCCAGGACACTGTGACACGTCTCTCACCACCGTGGTCCATCCTAAATATTCAGGAGGTTTGCATGTTTTAGATTAGTACTTCTAACCACGGGTCTCACTGAAACAAAGGCAATCCCTGCTGTACTCTCCTTATTGTGTCTGACATGTTCTCTGAAATCCTCTTTTTATTTTTGAGCATATGACTGTCACCTCTCATAATTGGCCCTTTGGTTGAATTATTTTTCTAGTTAGCTCCCTCTTCTCAAACTTGATTCTCTAGTGAGGACTGTACTCAAGAAGTGAAGTTTGTGTTCAGAATACATCTTTGGTAGAGGTGTTGATGAAACCCACAGTTAGAGATAAGATGGTCTGGAGGGAGACTTTAGAGTGAGATGAGAAGGTGCCCTGAGGCCAAGCCAGCATTTTCATATCAAGTTAGGATTAGCTTACTGATTCCTGCAAAATGCTCTGCTGAAATTTTGGTAGGGATTGCACTGAATCTATTGAACAATTAAGGAAGCATTCTGAAGAAAAGATTCACAGTAGCCATACTCTCAGTTTTGAAGGGGAAAAAACACTTCATTGATATTATAAAAATCTAACAGAAAGAAGAAAAGGAAAATCTACGCATAGATGAGGGCGATAGTAAGCAGTAAGGGAGAATAAGACAGTTACATCAGATTGGGTACGTACAACATCCATCCCCATTAGCTGGGGAAGCCCGGGCTGGAGTCTCGGTTGCGAGGCCTGGACGGAGCATCCCCCCCACAGGGGACACTTCCAGCTGACCATCCCCATAAGGGCGGTGTTTGTAGGGCAGACGACAGGGTTTGGAGTTAGTTAGACGTTTATTTGCCTGTGCGCAGTTTGGAGCTATTCACATTCCTATATTATCATGTCTTTACATATTCAAGGAGCCTGGCCTAGGTGTGTTTGCCTCCCCTCCAGGATTCCACTGGGGGTGGGGGAACAGCCCATCCTGGAGCTGGAGGGGATGGAAGGCAAAATTTATAGCTCTTGGTGTCCAGACCGGAAGGGCCACTTCTGACCTGGGGGCCGGCTCCCAAGGTTACTTAGGCAGCCCAAGTCTCATCAACAACATTCTTCAGCCCGCCTGTGCAGGTTGGGGTGGTCGGTCAGGCAGGACAGATCCCGGGCACCTCCGTCCATACAAGACAGGAAGAACAGACTTCATGACCGTATGGAGTCTGCCAGTCTGTGAACATGATACATCTTTTCATTTGTTTAGGATTTTTCTGACTGAAGTCAGTGTTTTATGACTCTTAGCATACAGAATTTATGTATTTTTATTAGATTTATATTGCAGTAGCTTGTAAGTTGTGTAGCTTAAAAAATGTCAATTTCCATGTTCATTGTTATCGTACAGGTAGTTTTTGTGTCATTAATGTTGTGTCCTGGGACCTTGCTAAAATCACTTATTGAATCTAGGAGCTCTGTTGTAGCTTCCGTGGGATTTTCTCTTTAGACAGTCATATATTACTTGCATTTTTTCCCCTCATTTCTGAGCCATGTGACTTTCACCTATTTTTTTCTACTGTATTATATTGGCGGGGACCTTCATATGATTCGTTTAAATGGCAAAATGTACATCACATAAAATTTTCCATTTTAACCCTTTTTAAGTATATAGTTCAGTGGCATTAAGTATGTCCACAGTTGTGCAACCATCACTTTCCATTTCCAGCACTCGGTCATCTTCCCAAACTGAAACGCTGTCCTCAGTAAACAATAGCCCCCCCTCTCCCCCTCCCACAGCCCTTGACAAGCGTCTGCTTTCTGTGAGTTTGACTCCTCTGGCTGCCTCCTGTAAGGGCAGTCATAACAGTATTTGTCCTTTTGTGAATGCGTTATTGCGCTCATTTCACTCAGGTCTTCAGTGTTCATCCATGTGGCAGCACATCTCGGAGTTTCGCTCCTTTTTCAGACTGAGTTGTATGTGTTTGTACACTGCATTTAGTTTATCCATTCGTCTGTCATTGGACACTTGAGTGGTTTCTGCCTTTCGGCTATCGTGAATAATGCTGTTACAAACGAGAGTGTACAAATAGCTCTCTGAGTCCTTTCTTTCAGTTCTTTCGGGTGTTTATCCGGAGGTGGAATTGCTGCATCATAGACTAATTCTGTATTTATTGAGGACTGCCAAACTATTTTCCGCAAGGTCTGCATCCCTTTACCCGTTTTGCAGACGCACCAGCAATCGCAGGTGTTGAGTTTCTCCGCGTCCCTACCAACACTTACTCTTTTTCTTGTGTTGGTATCAGCCATCCTGATGTGAGTGTGTATGAAGTGGTATCTCATTGGGGTTTTGATCTGCATTTCCATAATGACTAGTGATGCTGAATTTTTCGTATGCTAATTGGCCGTTTGTATATCATCTTTTGGGAAGTATTCACATCTTTTGCCCAGTTTTTAACTGGGTTATTTTGTTGTTGTTGAAATGTAGGAGTTCTTTATAATTTCTTTATATTAACTCCTTATCAGATGTATGGTTTGCAGATATTCTCTTGCATTTTATGGGTTGCCTTTAACTCTGATGTCAATGTCCTTTGATATATAAGTTTTATTTTATTTTATTTTCTTAAATATTTTTAAGATTTTATTTATTTGAGAGAGAGCCACTCAGGCATGCAGAAGTTTTAAATTTGATGAGTACAAGTAATCTATGTTTTTTTGTTGCCTTTGCCTTTGGTGTCATTTCCAGGGGATCATTAACAAATCCAACATCATAAAACTTTTCCTCCATGTTTTCTTCTAGGAGTTTTGTAGTTTTTCCTCCAGTATAATTTTGAATAGGAGTAGTGAGAGCACACCTTGTTCTGTTCTTGGTTTTAGGGGGAAGCATTCATTGTTTAACCATTATGCATGATATTAGCTATCAGTATGGGTTGACGACTTTCCCTTCAATTTCTAGTTGCTCATGGTTTTTTATCATGAGTGGATATTGAATTTTGTTAAATTTCTTTCTTCATCTGTTGAGATAATCCTATGAGTTGTTCTTCAGTCTCTTGATAGGATGAATTACACTGATGAATTTTTCTATTTTTTAAAAATTTTTTATTTTTTATTTTTTATTCATTTGAGAGAGACAGAGAGACAGACAGAGAGCACAAGCAGGGGGGAGAGGCCAAATCAGACTCCCTGCTGACCTGGGAGCCCAACACGGCTCGATCCCAGGATCCCAGAATCATGACCTGAGCCGAAGGCAGACACTTAACCGACTGAGGCACCCAGGTGCCCCTACACTGATGAATTTTTCATAGGTTAAGTCAACCTTGTGTTCCTGGGATATACTCCACTAGGGCATGATGTATTATCCTTTTTACGTATTACTAGATTTGAATTTTGAAGTGATTGTTGAAGGTTTTTAGCTATGAATTCAGTTTCTTTAATAGATACAAGAATATTTAGTTTATTCCTTTTTCAGTTAGCTTTGGTAATTTAGTTAAGAATTTGTACATTTTAGCTAAGCTGTTGAACGTCGGAGCGTAAAGTTCTCAAATGTCACTGCCTTTTTATACTTTTAATGTATGTAGGCTCTGTGGTGTTGCCTCTTTCATTATTGATTTCTCATCTTATTATTAGTCCTTTTCTTATGTTTATTTTGAGTTTAATTTGTCCTCTAGTTTCTTAAGGTAGAAGCTTAGGTCATTGATTTGAGAGCTTCTTCCCTCATACGTGCATTTAATACAATAAATTTTTCTCTAAACTGCTTTATTGTATCTCACACATTTTGACAGTTGTATTTTCATTTGTCTTGAGTTTAAAAAATGTTCTAGTTTTTCTTGACAGTTCTTTAACCTCTAGATTGTTCAGAAGTGTGTTTAACTTCCAGTTGTTTGGGAGTAATTTCCTATATTGTTTTCCTTTTTATAGTTTTCAGTCTAAATATATTACAGTCAGAGAACATGCTTTTTATCATCTAAGTTATTTACAATTGTTATAATTTTTTTCTATGCCCCAGGATAAGATCTGACTTGGTGAGTACTTCATATCCATTTGAAAAAGATTGTGTATCTGCTGCTGTTGGGTGAATTATTCTAGACATGGCAATTAGAGGCTGTTGGTTGACGGTGTTCAGTTCTGTAGGAGACTAGTGCGAAAGCGTGAGTGACAGGTGAGGAAAAGGATTAGCAAATACAGCACTTGCAAAAGCTTTGGTTGTATGGGTAAGGGAAAGAGGAATCCTGTTAAAGATGGGAGTGACTGGAGTATATGTAAGCGTAATGGGAAGGAGTCCATGGAGAGACGGTGGTTGAATACACAAGAAAATGGACTGTGTTTTTTTTTTTTAAATTAATTAATTTGTTTTTATTTTTTTAGAGAGAGCACTTGTGCACAGGAGTGGGGTGGGGGGTTGGGGAGCAAAGGGAGAGGGAGAGAGAATCCCAGGCAGGCTCCCCAACACAGGGCTGGATTCCACCACCCTAAGGTTGTGACCTGAGCCGAAATCAAGAGTTGGATGCCTAATCAGCTGAGCCACCCAGGTGCCCCTCTGTGTTTTCTGACAATAAGGGGTTCCAAAGTAAGCCCTAGGATTGTCCCAAGGAGGAAGGTAGTTTTCCTAATAAGGTAGGAAGGAAGAAATACTAAAAACCAGTAGTGTTTTTCCTGTGCAACTAGGATAAAATAGGGACTCCTTTTCTAGGTAAATTTGGAAGCACTAGGTAAATTTGCTTCTGCCTATCAGCCCGTAACTACGAGCCACCCCATCCTGCGGATTTCTGTGTTCTAGCTACAGTGGCCTTTAATTCAGATTCCCTAACCCGGTGGTTTCCAGACATTTTCTTAAAAACAGACTTGATCTTTTTAGAGCAAATTCAGATTCATAGCGGAACTGAGCAGGAAGTAGGGAGTTCCCATAAATGCCCCATCACACATGCAT
>CM052884.1:4357638-4447359 GCA_028534135.1 Potos flavus
GAGAAGCAGATGCTGTGCTGAGCATGGAGCCCAAGGCAGGGCTTGATCCCAAGACGCCAAGGTCGTGATGAATGAAGGCAGACACTCAACTGAGAGAGCCACCCAGGCACCCCTAAAGGTTGATTTTTTTATTTGTAATTAATTTTAATTTAAAAAATAAGTGTCCTCATATTTCCTTCTGACACTGCTATGGATCATCTCACACCCTCTGTTTCAAGAGTGCAAGCCCTTTCTCGCCTTGTGGCATTTGTCCTTTTCTTGGCAGAGGCTCCCCTTTGTGTGGCTGCTTTCTTCTCATCCTGCAGGTGTTGGCTTAAATGTCACTGCCATTTTCTGATTGCCCTTCCTAAGTTTGTTCTTCTCTTTATTTCTATCATAGTGCCACCTTTGTCCTTCGTAGTACTTTTGTGAAAATCAGTGACACACGTCTCAGTTCACGGGTCAAAGAAAAAAATCTCAAAGGAAATCAAAGTAGACTTGAAACGATGAAAATGAAAAAATACAACATGTCAAAGTTTGTAGAATGCAGCTAAAGTTATGTTGAGAGGGTAATTTATAGCACTAACTGCCTATATTACAAAAGAGGGAAAAATCTCAAATCAATAATCTTAGCTTCCATCTCAGTAAACTAGAAAACAAAAACTTTGAAGCAAGCAGAAGAGCAGAAATCACTGAAATTGAAAACAGAAAAACATTAATGAAATAGAGACATTTATTGACATAGAAAGCTGATTCTTTGAAAACAGCAGTGAAATCTAGAACTGCTAGTAAAGGTGACTAAAATAAAAAAGAGGACACAAATTGCTGAGAGTAGGGAGGAACTGGATACAATTGCCATCCTACAGGTATTAGAAGAGTATTAAGAGCGCGCTCCAAACAACCCTGTGCACGTCAGCTTGACCCCTGAATTTACGGGCCACCTCCTTAGAACCACTCCTCAGAACTCACCCGATAGGAAATGGGAAATCTGAGTAGTTCTGTAGCCATTAAAGAAATTGAATCCGTGGTTTAAAACCTTTCATGAAAGAAGTTGGGAACAGGACAAGAATGTCTGCTCTCACCACTCCTGTGCAACCCTGGACTGGAGGTTCTAGCAGGGCAGCTAGGCAAGGAGCAGAAAGGAAAGGCATCCAGGTTGGAAAGGAAGAAAGGAAACCGTTCCTGTTTGCAGGTAGCATGGTTGTCTGTGTATAAAGTCCCAAGGATTCTACAGTTAATTGAATTTGATTAACTCCAGAAGCCTTTTTTACTATCGTGTTCCTTCACTGTCTGTTCTTTGAGCTCTTTTGTTGTTGAGTTCATGGAGGAAGTGAATTCACCTGGAGGCATGTCCTACAGCCCCTTTTTATTTTTCGAAGAAGTTGAACCTCTACGCTTCTGTGACTTTCACTGAATGTCTTATGCCAGCTTTTTTTTTTTTTTTTTTTTAAGGTTTTATTTATTTGACAGAGATCACAAGTAGGCAGAGAGGGGGAAACAGGCTCTCTGCTCGACAGAGAGCCTGATGCGGGGCTCAATCCCAGGACCCTGAGATCATGACCTGAGCAGAAGGCAGAGACTTTAACCCATTGAGCCACCCAGGTGCCCCTTATGCCAGTTTTTTTAACCACTTACTAGGATAGTATGTGGGATTCTGTGAGAGTTGGAATCACTTCCCCCAACTAACAAAAGGCCTAAAGCTTGACCTTTAATCGAAGACAGTCAGTGTTCTCATTTCACCTCTGCTCCTATCAGGTAATAGGAGGGAAATGATCAAGATAAACCACTCCTGTTCCTTTTTTTAAGATTTAATTTATTTATTAGAGAGAGCGTGCGCCGTAGCAGGGCGGGGGTGCGGAGCCAGAGGAGAGGGAGGGGGCAAGCAGATGCCCCACTGAGAGCAGAGCCTGACATGGGACTCATCCGAGGACCCTGAGATCATAACCTGAGCTGAAGTCGGATGCTTCACCGACTGAGCCACCCGCGTGCGTGCTGCGCCCTCCCTCTCTCCCCTCCCCCGCCCAGCTCCCGTTTCCTTGTTTCCACATTTCTGTGAATTAACTCACAGTTTTTAACCATTTAGGTATTGTAATGGCAGAACTTTGGAAGCACTGATGCAGAGTTGTATAAATTACTGTCAGCTACGATAGGAATCATTTGAACAATCATTTTCCTTACTATAATGTTTGAGGTATTTATATTGTCCTTATTCTTTGTATTTGAAACCTGATTTTAAACTATCTCTGTGGAATTATGTGATACATACAATTAAAGGAAGATACCATAGGTGGTGGTCTCACTCATTTTACCAGTCAAGGACACTATTTTTTAATTTATATGGGGAGCAAATCCTACATTAGCAGCTTTGGTTTTCCTGGTTCTGGGAGGTGATTCTCAGTGCATCTCACCTGCTGCATATTTAGGAGCGACCCTAACCGCTTTATTCCTGACTCTTTTGTCAGGAAGTATGTGTGTATAGTGAACCTGGGAAGGTGGAGATGGTGACAGAGATGGTGGCTTTCTCAGAGCCAAGGACAGGTTTGCTTGCTGCCCATGTGTTGCAGAAAGCTTGAGGGTTCTCTCACTGCACATGTGTCACCTGTCCCTCTTCATGTTGCCTTGGAATTGATTGAGGAATTTATGCAAAAAGGAAGGTACTCAATCAGGAATAGTATGTCTTCTGCCAGCATCCATGAAACTGGCATTCTCATCCCTTAGGTTACAAGTAGAGTAAAATCTCAGCCCCTTGACAGCATTCCTGATACATTTTACACTTGTTATTAGTCAAACTGCCGGAAGACAAAGCAGTGGCTTGTGCACTGTTAGACCTAGAGGGAGGGGACATGGATTTGGAGAAGTTAGGCAGCTTGTCTGAGGGCTGGCTGCACCTCCTCTCTGGCCCAAAGTTGTTCTCTTGAAGGCAGTTTATGTAAAATAAAATCAAATATGGATGTGATACTTTTACCATATTAAATGTAAATTAGTATAATTTTAAACCTTTTGCTCTGTATGGAATTACTGAAATTTATTTATTTAAAAAGATTATTTAGAGAGCGAGCAAGTGGGGGGGCAGAGAAAAGGGGGGGGAGAGAGAGAGAGAGAAAAAATCTGAAGCAGACTCCCCACTAAGTGTGAACCTGATGCGGGGCTTAATCCTAGGAACCCAAGATCACGACCTGAGCCGAAACCAAGAGTTGGGCGCTTAACTGACTGAGCCTCCAGGTAGCCTGGAATATTGAAATTTAAATTAAATCAGGACCTTTAAGTTAATTGCTTCGATACTTTTCTTTTTAATAACTGTTTTGTTTTGTTTTTGTTTTTTTAAGAATTGTTCTCTGTGTACTTCGGTCTGTACCTTAAACCTGCACAAGACATTAATAGAGTTTTAGTGGCTAGAATAATTCATGCTGTGACCAAAGGATGCTGTTCGCAAACCGATGGATTAAATTCCAAATTTTTGGATTTCTTTTCCAAGGCTATTCAGCATGCAAGGTAATCTGATCTCTTTTTGTTTTGTTTCGTATTCAAAACCCGTTTGATCTTCTTGCAAGACTGTGCTTTAGATCCAGTAGCTAAAAATGTTATCAATTAAAAAAAAAACAAACTGGCCCGTTATAGTAGAATTAGTAGATCCCCAAAGAAAGTGTCAGCTCTATACTTCCTGAATGTCCAAAGGCAGACAAAACATGAAAATGATGTTCTGAAGAGGAAGATCAGTGTTGCTTATATACTGACAGGAAAAGCTAAGTATCCTCTTAAGTAGTTTCATTTTCTCCATTTTTGAAGATAGATATACTAAGAAAAAATAGAATATGAACATATTTTGGAAGTATCAGTATTTGTGTGACATTACCCAATCTATCATGTGAAACATTGTATGAATTACAAATCAGTTTTGTATCATTTTGCACAGTGTTTCAGCAGCAGAGAGCTAGCAGGAAGGATGGCTCAGCACCAAATAAGAGCTGTTTTGTTTGTTGCTCTGTAGTTCTGCTCAGATTTTTTTTTTTTCTGAATAGTTCTGAAACTAAGACTCCTGTTACTTGAAGATGAGATTTTTTTTTTCTTTTCAGCATGCAACTTTATAACTGCCTTCAGTTTTCATTTTTCTGCCCTGTTATACCAAGCTGAGTCTGTTTCTTTTCTGTGACAGACAGGAAAAGAGCTCTGCAGGTCTAAATCACGTCTTAGCAGCATTTGTTATCTTCCTCAAGACACTGGCTGTTAACTTTCGAATTCGAGTGTGTCAATTAGGAGATGAAATTCTTCCTACCTTGCTTTACATTTGGACTCAACATAGACTGAATGATTCCTTAAAAGAAGTAATCATTGAATTATTTCAACTGCAAATTTATGTGCATCATCCAAAGGGAGCCAAAACTCAAGAAAAAGGTATAAAACTTTCTGCTGTTTTGAATTTGCTTCTCCATTGAAACATAGAGGCTTAAGTATGAAATTTATATTTCGTAGGAGGTTATGACCTTCCTCTGGATTGTTGTGCTTGGTTATTGGTATTAGTCTTGAGGATGTTCTTCACACTTTTTTTTAAGAATTTGAAGCAAATCCTGTCATACCTGAACATTTGTTTAGTACATTCGTAAGTATTATGAGGAACACAGACAAATAGGAGACACTCTTCCCTCTAGGAGCTGATTACTCAGGAATAATTAGGTGCCGAAAGGTGTTACACCGACTGGAGTGTAAAAGTTTAGAGAAGGCTGGGTCTTGTGTGTCTACATGCTGCTTTTATTAGGAGGTAAAAGAGATAATTATGGACTGCAAACAAAGAGATTAGTCAGTTCGTCAGGAAGATGTGTCCATACTGCCTTAAACCTCATACTTCATCCAGGCCCCTGTTTGCTGGGAAAACCAGAAATGAATGACTTCTCCTCCTTTGATACCATTCCATCTGTCTTTCATCAAGAGAATGTTGCTTGTTAACAGATAGTGCATATTTGAAAGTGGCTGAGAGAGTAGATCTTCAAAGTTCTCATCACAAAGAAAAAACTTTTTTTGTAACTAAGGTATGTTAACCAGACGCATTGTGATAATTTCACAATGATATAAATACGAAATAATTATGTTGTACATCTGAAATCAATGTTATATGTCAGCTATACCTCAATTTAAAAAATCTTTAAAAAAATCTTAGATGGTGTAGCTTCACTCAGTGGACAGGAATTGTATTGGGTGGAACTGGAACTGAGTGGGTTCCTGAGGGAACTGTGTTTACTGTGTTTCCCTTTGGGCCTGTACTAGCCTTTGGACAAATTCATCATGGGTAGTTTGAGGTCCTTGTTAGGAAATCAAGCTCCATTGAGAAATAGCTAAAATGGTGGAAAACTGTGATAGCCAATTTTTTTTTTTATTTTCCAGATGTATTTAGTATGAATCTTTTAAGTGGATATTATTACAGTATTTTTATATATTCCAGACATATTGCATGAATCTCAAAATCTCCAGTTGTGTGATAGCCAATTTTTTTCAAAAGTAACTGTCTATACTTTAATGGGCTCTTTCCCTATGTGAAGTTACATGTATTTGTAGCCCATGAAACCACTGTGAGTCAAAGAATGATGGATTTTCTTAGGGTTTCCTCTTTCACACAGCTCTCCTCAGGATGAAGATTAGGCTTATCCAGGAGATGACACAATATGTGTTTAGGATTTTGGTTAACTGTGTATTTAGGATAAATTGGAAATTGGCAGGATGATGAGTCTGCCAGAAACACTCACGTGGTTTTGGGCTACACTAATAGGTTTTATGGTTCTCTGTGGGAAGTAATAGCTCCTTTGTTACCCATACTGGTCAGATCACGGTGGGCGTATCCTGTCCACCAGATTTTGTAGAGTCGCCATTTCAAGAGGGACATAAGTGGACTGGAGTGTGTTTAGGGACAGATGACTAGAATGAGGAGAAGTCTGGGCAACATGTCTTTTGTACACTAAAGGAACTAGTAACATTTTTCTCTTACTGATGTACAGAGAACTTGGTCCTCATATAAACTGGGACATATTAATTATATTTGCCTCAGGGGAGAGAAGAAATTAAGTTTTGATTGGGATTTTGATGAAATTGATTGGAGAAAGCTAGATCAGAGTATAGAAGAATTTTATAACAAATAACTGAGTGTGAGCCAGACACTGTTGTAAAGTAGAGCCTGCCAGGATATTGTTTGAGGAGCCGCTAGTACAGAATGGACGGTTGGACCAGTTTCCACCTTAACAGCTGAATGGTTCTGTGGGAGTTGGCAGTGCAAATGGAGTGTAGATGTAAACTATATTTTTAATTTTTTTGAATTACAGGTGCTTATGAATCAAGTAAATGGAAAAGTATCCTATATAACTTATACGATCTGCTAATTAACGAGATAAGTCATATAGGAAGCAGAGGGAAATATTCTTCAGGCTCTCGTAATGTTGCTGTCAAGGAAAACTTGATTGAGTTGATGGCAGATATTTGTCACCAGGTATAGTAGGTCTTGTCACTTTTGAAGTTTTCCATTGGTTTCCCTTTTATGGGGTTTTTTTTTAACATGTGTTCTGATAAAAGGCCTTGTAAAATTACTTAGTATTTGTAACTGTTCCTTTCAAAACTCTGTATTTGGAATTGCTGTTCTGACTTAGTAATTATTTTGCACATAGGAACTTAGTGAAAACTAGTGATGAACTTTTTTTCATTTTTTTTTTTTTTTTTTAGATTTTATTTATTTATTTGACAGAGAGAGGTCACAAGTAGGCAGAGAGGCAGGCAGAAAGAGGGGGAAGCAGGCTCCCTGCTGAGCAGAGATTCCCAATTCGGGGCTTGATCCCAGAACCCTGAGATCATGACCTGAGCTGAAGGCAGAGGCTTTAACCCACTGAACCACCCAGGCGCCCCTCATTCTTTTTTTTTTTTAATTAAGATTTTTTTTTTATTTGTCAGAGAGAGAGAGAGAGAGTGCACACGCGCACATAAGCAGGGGGAGCAGCAGGCAGGGGGAGAAGCAGACTCCTCACTGAGCAAGCAGCCTGATGCGGGACTTGGTCCCAGGACCCTGGGATCATGACCTGAGCTGAAGGCAGATGCTTAATGGACTGAGCCACCCAGGCATCCCATAATCCTTTTTTTTTATCAAAAGAAATTTTAAATTTAATTCCATTGAAAACAGCTTTTTGCTTTACTTTCAGATGTCTTGGTACAAATGTTTTTGGGAAATAAAACTAGTAACTTACTTGGTAATACCTGTTTTTGAGAGAGCTACTATAGTCATGCAAAATATTTGTTACTGTGTTATCATATTTATGTATTTCTTTAATTTATTACTCTTACTCCGTGACTTCTCTATGTCTTCGTTTGAGGAGGAACATTTTTTTTCCCTCATAAAGTATTAGAAAATAGAATCTGTATAAAAAAAAAGATTTTCTTTTTGTTATCTTACAGATTTTTAATGAAGATACTAGATCTTTGGAGATTTCTCAGTCTTACACTACCACCCAAAGAGAATTTAATGATTACAGTGCACCTTGCAAAAAGAAGAAAATAGAATTAGGCTGGGAAGTAATAAAAGATCATCTTCAGAAGTCACAGAGTGATTTTGATCTTGTGCCTTGGTAAAATGCTACTGTTTTCTCTTCTACTGTCATTTTAGTCTCATTTAGTTTTTCTCACAAGTCCTCCAGTAGAACGGCCTGGCCATAACTAGGTCCATTGTCCACTCTGAAACCAATCCCTGGTGAAGGGGAAGGTGCTTGCCTGGACTTCTGGCGATCAACCACCAAGGCTCATCTGCTGGAGCCTGGGCCAGAGGGCCTCCTCTCCGAAGCAGGTAGCCTTCGCAGGGAAGATGGGAGGACGGCTGCCCAGCAGGCATGGAATGCACTGAGCTGTACGTCTCCACTCAAAGAGTTTAGCATGAAGAAATTAAAGATAGCATTCAGGAATCACAGAATAATTTGGACCTCGTGCCACAGTAAAAGGTTGCCTTTTTAAAAAATTTACTGTGTACAGCATACACAGTTATTCAAATGATAAGTTGTGGAGTTCTTTGATATCATACAATATTCGATCTGGTAGGAATCTTTAAAATTCGTCCAGCTCAGCCTGTTTGCTTTACCAAAAAGAAAATGAAGCTGGGAAAGGTTAAGCAGCTTGCCCAAGGACAGTTAAAAGTTTGTAGATGACAGTCAAACTCGTGTGATCCGTGCCTTGATTTTTACCATGTTGATGTCATATTTAAATAAAATGGAGTTGTGAGGGGGAAGCATCTTGATTTAGATACCTGTTGCTTAAGTTCATGTTTCTTTTATATGGTGGAGGATCCCTATTTCAGATTCTTCAATTTTTCCATTTAGTCAGGGGTTATTTATTGAATACATGCTGTGTGTCAAGCATTAGAGATTCAGGGGTAAATAAGGTAAAGTTCCTCTTCTTGAGTAATTCACATTCTAGAGAACTCATAGCAGATATTTATTGAATTAACTGTCTAGGAAAAACAGTTGTTTGGGTTTTTTGTTTGTTTTCTTGTTTTGAAGGAATATTACCGGTGGCTGAAGAGCAAGAATGGATGTGATAACTCAGAAGTAGAAAATTCTAATTTAGTTTAGTTTTGTTTTTAAGTAGGCTCTATGCCCAATGTGGGGCTTGAACTCATGATTCTGAGATCAGGAGTCACATGCTCTACCAACTGAGCCAGCCAGGTGTCCCTCTTTTAGTTATTCCTCAAAGTTTTTGTATAAGGGAAATATGACAACTCACCTACCTAGCCAGAAAGTTTTCTTCCTGCCACTTTAGGAAGCAGGGATGAAAAAATATTAAAAGCCAGTTTATTTTGAGAGTGGTATGGAAAATAATGATGGTGATACTCTAGGGTAATCGTAAGAGTGCTTTGTCTATGTATTTGTTTTCTTTTAGTTTGTTCATGGAATTGAATAATTTTCATTTCAGTTATCCTTTTATTTTACCTAGGTTACAGATTACGACTCAGTTAATAGCAAAATATCCTTCAAGTTTACCTAACTATGAGTTGTCATCATTACTGATGATACTGTACCAGCTTCTACCTCAACATCGACACGGGGAGCGCACGCCGTATGTGTTACGATGCCTTACAGAAGTTGCATTGTGTCAAGGCAAGAAATTGAACCTAGAAGGCTCACAGAAGTCGGATTTACTGAAATTCTGGATTAAAATTTGGTCTCTTACCTTTCGTGGTATAAGTTCTGAGCAGATACAAGCGGAAAACTTTGGTTTACTTGGAGCTATAATTCAAGGCAGTTTAATCGAGGTTGATAGAGAATTCTGGAAATTATTTACTGGGTCAGCCTGCAGACCGTCGTGGTAAGTTGACGAGGTATTGTAAGAGATTTATATATAGACATACATACTTTTTTCCTTCCGGTTTTATAGTTTGTAATTTGAGTTAACAGTATGTTAAATTCGATTTTAGAAGTTTTTGTTGTTTGTCCAGGGAGTCTTTAATAAGTAAATAATTGTAAATGTAGTTTCAAGTGTAGAGAGATTCCTAAGGCCAATTTTATTTGTTTTTTATTTTTATTTTTTTTAAAGATTTTTATTTATTTGACAGAGATCACAAGTAGGCAGAGAGGCACACAGAGAGAGAGGGGAAAGCAGGCTCCCTGCTGAGCAGAGAGCCTGGTGCGGGGCTCGATTCCAGGACCCTGAGATCATGACCTGAGCCGAAGGCAGAGGCTTTAACCCACTGAGCCACCCAAGTGCCCCACTAAGGCCAATTTTAAAGAATTAAGTGTTTAAGTTTCTTTTATGTTTAATTGCATATTAAATAGTTAACTGTTCAGTATCCATAATTTTTTTTTTTAGTAGTGCTACAGACAGTTATGATAAGAGAGAGTTCTTCTCAGATGTAATCAGACTTCTCATGATTTTTTGTGTTCATTTAGTCAGTTGAAGTTCACTCTACACTTAGACTTAAGCATTAGTAGCAGTTTGGTGGTAAATAAGATAGGCAAGGTCTTTCTACCTTAGAAAGCTTATTTTTTAGCAAAGAGGATGGTTACCAAATTTGGAATGAGTGCAGAGCTTGGAGTCACAACCTGTAGTGACACGGGGACACTGAGTCCAGAATCTCAATCTGCTATTGAACAAGAAGTTCGAATCCTTCTAAGCAACTCATAGGAACTAAGCATATCTTGAAGATTTATGCAAAAGAGCGAAAGCCTCAGGCCGAAGCTTTACTCCCTGTGAGAGTTGGGATGCCCAAGAGATTCAAGTTGTTCTTGAGCAAAAGAAGTTGAAAGTGAGCTGGTAACGCTTAAAATGGATGCATTCCAGGTTTTCTTGCAGGAATATACACGGAATCTCCTTTTGCAATGCTTTTCTCCCGTTCTATCCCTCAGGGGTGTGAAACACTTTGTCGGTCTTCTGTCACACTCAGTCTACATTTGGTTATTCTCATAATGACACCTATTGCAAATCATTGACCCATAGCAGCTGTGTTAAAGAAAATAAAGAACTTTTAGGATTGGGAAAAAAAAAAAAAAGCTGATCTTTAACAGTGGCTGTCCTTTGGTTTGTTGTAGTCCTGCAGTCTGCTGCTTGACTCTGGCAATGACCATCTGTGTGGTTCCAGAAACTGTAAACACAGGAGTGGAGCAGAGTGTATGTGAAGTCAATAGAAGCTGTTGTTTGAAGGAGTTGATCATGAAATGGTTGTTACTCTATCAGTTAGAGGATGACTTGGAAGACAGTACAGAGCTGCCTCCGGTTCTTCACAGGTAACTCGAGTCCGTTAGCACGCTGCTGCTCTGTGTGTTGTGAGATGCTCGCCATTGTTTGAATTGAGCTGGCTTATTTTTTTGCAGCGGTAACGCAGCACTTCTCAGAGCTAACCCCAAGTACTAACAGTCCCTTTGTTTTCACACTGTTCTGCGCTTTTGTGCTCGGATCTCTGTTTATGTTCTTTTACGTTGTTCTTATCTCCGCTGAGACAGTGAGAATAAGAGGGATGTGCCCGAATAATAGGAATTACAGTTCTTTGAGCACTTATGTGTTCTTGTGATTTCCTGTGACTAGGTTCGTCTGAACGTATATCTGATGCAGACGTATCCTGGAATCATAATGAGAGTATGTTCTGGGTGGTGGGTGTTCAATTAATGGGGGGGAGGATACTAGAGACAGACAGAATGAGGCTTAAACACCAGGAGGGAGGGAGCAGGTGGTCCTTCTGACCTTTCCACAGCTGATAGGTGGGACTGAAGGACTGTAGGACAGACCTTTGGATCCTAGTGCTTTTTGTTGTTATTGTTGTTAAAGATTTTTTATTTATTTATTTGACAGAGAGTGACAGAGAGGGAACACAAGCAGGGGGAGTGGGAGAGGGAGAAGCAGGCTTCCCGCTGAGCAAGGAGCGCAACGCGGGGCTCGATCCCAGGAACCCGAGCCGAAGGCAGACACTCAACCAACTGAGCCACCGAGGCACCCCGGATCCTAGTGCTTTTGCTTTAATTTCATAACTTATTTATTTTAGAAATGATTTTTAAAAATTGAACAAGCCTGCTGCCAGAAAGTATTGAAAGTGATAGTGACATAAAATGTCTGCTTCTTAATTCTTGTTAAAGAAGTTAAAAAATTCAGTACAGATGAAAGAAATTTTAATTTTGGATCCAGGTTTTAGAGGTCAGGATTTACAGCCAGACATGATGTGTAAGTTTGAAGAATGCTTTACATGGCTTTTGGTCTTCTAAGTTAACTTTTTTTTTTCTTTGTAGTAATTTTCCGCATCTTGCAGTGGAGAAAATTCTTGTGAGTCTCACTATGAAAAATTGTAAAGCTGCAATGAATTTTCTCCAAAGAGTGCCAGAATGGTATGTTACCTAATAGAGTTCTGTGTTGTTTTAAGTTATGGCTTTAATTACAAACGTAATAATTTTAGTAGAATAGTAGCTACATCTCAAAAATTATGAACTAAGGTGATCAATTTACTTATTTTTTATTTATTTAAAGATTTTATTTAGTTATTTGGCAGAGTGAGAGAGGGGACACAAGCAGGGGGAGTGGGAGACGGAGAAGTAGGCTTCCCGCCAAGCAGGGAGCCCGATGCAGGGCTCGACCCCAGGACCCTGGGGTCACAACCTGAGCCAAAGGCAGACGCTTAACTGAGCCACCCAGGTGCCCCTAAGCTGATCAATTTAAAAAAACTTCATACCTATTAGCCTATTAGGGCTATTAGGGAAATGCTGTTTTTAATTCAGTGATAGTAATCTGCCCCTGTAATTTTTGATCCAGTTGACTTTTTTCATCCTGTGTAGTATAGCTTGTGACATTTGCCATGGGAAAATAGAGAATGATTATGATGGAAGGTTAGCAATTAATTCTTTAAAGATGTGATCCATTTTTGTATGTCCAGTAAAATATATTAGCTTTAAAACTAATGGTAATGGAGGATAGGGAAAGTAAAAATAAATCTAAAAACCTCATTTTAGTTGATTGATTCAAGAGGTTTATGTTTATCATTGTGGCTGAGAATGACTCACTGGCATGAAGATTCCTAATCTCCCTGGAGATGGCAGAGGATGAAAAACTCCTTCATTTCGAAGAAATCAACAGGCAAAAAAGGAAAATGTTTTCAGATAATGTTTATCTTCGTGTTTATGCCTGGTGTTATTAATGTTTTCTTTTTTAATACTTTCTGAATTTGCCTTGGAGATTGTAACCTGTATATTTTCATCCATCTATTAATAAAATTTGCTACCGTGTAATGAAATCTGGTGTAGGTAGGTATCAATTCCAAGAAGAGAAGCATTTAAAAGGAAAATCCGTTAACTGTATCAGCAGTGTGTGAATAACGGAGACACGAAGTTAACGTGTTCGTTTGTAATATATTGCTACGTGGAGGCGAAGCAATCGGTCATTCAGTAATAAATTTAAGATCTTAACTTTCTTGAAGCGAACAACACCAGAAAGATCAAGAAGAGCCTTCATTCTCAGAAGTTGAAGAACTATTTCTTCAAACAACTTTTGACAAGATGGATTTTTTAACCATTGTGAAAGAATGTGCTGTAGAAAAGCACCAGGCCACCATAGGCTTTTCTGTCCACCAGAACCTCAAAGAATCACTGGATCGCTATCTCCTGGGATTATCAGAACAGCTTTTAAATAACTACTCATCTGAGGTGAGATCTTCAGAAGAACGAAAGCCTGTCTTTGACTCAACTTTGGTGGATGGTTAGGAAGGAGAAACAGGCAGGAAGGGCCCTAAGGATGAGGAGAGGTTTGATTTAAAAAAACAAAGCGACAGCCATGTGTACAAATAGGGAAAACCTAGCATAAAAAAAGGAGAACCCACGAAGAATAATTTGTATTTCTTTGGTACTGGAAATTCTAGTAGATATTAAATAAGTAGAATTCCTTATGTAGGTTAGTGGAGAGTAATAATGGTTTTGAGCATGGGGGGGTCTGTGATGAGAAAGGAGCTCTCAGCACAGAGGAGGGAGATGTTCCGGTAATAGGAAGGGACAGCATTTAAACTGATGTAATAGATTTTGGTGACACTTGAAGAGGAAGAAGTGATTAATAAAATGGAAAGAGGAACTGACAGTCAACCATATTTTAGAGGTCACTAGTAATTTCTCATAAATCATTTCCTTTGGCTTCTTAAGATTACAAATTCTCTTTTTGTGTGCCGTTCTCTTGCCAAAACTCTTTTGGCAAAACTCATTTCTTTTGACATGTAGTAAATGTCTTTCTGCCCATTTCTGTGTGTTCAAATCCTCCACATGTCAGAATCCTGCTAAAGCGTTTCTTAGATAATCTCAGCCATAGCAATTTATCTATTAATTTTCATAGTACTTAATTATATAGTACATAGTACTATGAATTACATAGTACTTATTTCTTTTTAAAGTGAGACCTAGCATCTTCCTTGTACTGTGGTTATTTGTATGTTTTATTTGTATGTTTTATACACAAATGTCTCAAACCATGCTTTAAGCTCATTAAAGGGCATATATGTTTGTATTAATCTTTGTATCTTGTTATATGGTAAATGGTAAAATATTTAGTGAATAAAATAAAATCTGCAAGTTACTCCATGGAGTGAATTCGGTAGCCAAAGATGATGACCCAGACAACCAGAGAAGGGACAGAATGCCTTACCTTTAGTTACTGGCATTCTTCTGGATCACAGTTGTAACCATTTTGTAACACAGTCTTCTGTGTTTTCCCCTAAAACATTTCCTATTGTATTTCCATTTCCTACTGTATAGGAACAAAACAATCTGAACTTCTTATTTTTCTATGTAGCTGTTAGAAATTTGTAAATAATTTTGTAAAATTGGCTATGCGGTATCTACTTGCAAAAATTTGTGCTGGTTTCTGGAGTCTAAAAAGCTGAGTAAGTTGAGGTTCTTATCCTTTAGAACGTCAGAATGCCCTTCGAATATCTCTTTATATGAAGCTGATTTCTGCTCGTGTCCTAAGAGTTACAGACTTTTATCTACCATTTTTTTTTCCCTCCCCTACCTCAAATGTTAAGGGACAATGTGTGCAATCCTCTGTGCCACTTTAGGAGGAGACAGACACCTAACCTGGCCATGAGAAGATGCTTCTTTTTTTCCTGAGAATCCTAGTTACTACTCTGCAGGGGTCTCTTAGATGTTCAGAATCAGAGATCATCAGAATCATGCCACTATTAATTCCGTTAGCTAAACTTGTTTCTTAATATGTACGTAAATTTGTTCTTACAAAAGATAATAGCGGAGTACTCAGAATTATGTATGAAACAAGTATTTTTTTTTGTTTTGTTTTGTTTTACTGTAAGACTACAAATGCAGAAACGCTTATCCGGTGTTCGAGTGTTCTGGTGGGTGTTCTCGGCTGCTACTGTTATGTGGGAGTGATAGCTGAAGAGGAAGCCTACAGATCAGACCTGTTCCAGAAAGCCAAGGTACGGAAATTTATTCTAGTCAAGTTTTGGATAAATTTGAATGAAATATATTCTTGGGAAAATTGGTATACTTGCCTTGAAAAAGAAAACTTTTATATAGGTTAGTTCTTTCTCTCTCATTTGTGCCGTCTGAGAGAAATGATTCTATCTGTCCTTAACACTTGCAGTTACTTTAAGCCAACTATAAATAGAACAATTGAAATCCTATCACATTAAGTTTTATCTTATTAACAAAAACACTGCTTTTTATGGGCACTTTTAAAAGTTTTTCCTGTGCGACACCTGGGTGGCTCAGTCGGTTGGGCGTCTGCCTTCGGCTCAGGTCTTGATCTCCAGGTTCTGGGATCGAGTCCCGAGTTGGGCTCCTTGCTCAGCAGGGAGTCTGCTTCTCCCTCTTCCTCTACCCCTCTCCCTGCTTATGCTGTCTCTCTCACTCTCAAATAAATAAATAAATAAAATGTTTAAAAAAAATTTTTTTCCCTGTGATCGATTGTCCTAAAGAACCCTTGATGAGTGCTATATAGGTAGGCTCTAAGTGTGAAACTTTTTTTCATCTTTGAGTACTCTTCAGTCAGTGGTATGATTGCTAAGGATAACAGGGCATAAGGTAGGTCATTAAAAAAATTGTTACCATGATTCTTAATTACATTATATAACCACAAATAATATCTTTTTTTTTTTTTTAATTTTAGATTTTATTTATTTGCCAGAGAGAGAGAGAGACAAAGAGTTGGGGGGAAGGGGAGGAGCAGAGGGAGAAGCAGGCTTCCCGCTGAGCGAGAAGACCAATGTGGGACTCGATCTCAGGACTCGGGATCATGACCTGAGCTGAAGGCAGGTACTTAGCCAGCTGAGGTGCCCCAGTGTCCCAACTAAATATAACTTCTAGAAACACTTAACTTTACTTAAGTAAAACTTTAAAAAGTAGTCACAAAACTGTAATTTTAACTGAAGTTTGGATTTTTCCTTTTTTTTTTTATTAATAGTCTCTAATGCAGTGTGCAGGAGAAAGTATCACTCTGTTCAAAAATAAGACCTATGAGGAATCTAGGGTTGCTTCACTGAGAAATATGATGAATCTCTGTACGAGTTGCTTGTGTAACTGTACCAAGGTAAGATGTTCTTAGTTAACTGGGCAGTCTAGGAGGTTCATAACTGGTTGTTGGTTGGTGGTGGTACTGGTTTTTGGGTCCATTCTTAAGTTTATACACTGATTTAAAGTTAGAGTGAATGCTAAATAAAAGTAGCAACTGAAGGAATAAAGAAACAGGGAATCTGAGTTTCTCATGAAATAAGTTCATTTCAGGAAGGTTTCTGAGGTTACTTTACCGCTTTTATGCACAACTACGTGGGCGATTCTTTTATTGCCCACGTATTTTTATTCATTTCATAAAAATTTGTTGACTGCTGGCTGTGTGATGTGCATACCACTATGCCAAGGCTAGCGAGCACGAGAAAGATAAACATCCCCAGCCACAGACATTACTCTCTTCTGCCCGGACAGTCTTCTGTAACCCTTGGTAGAAAGAGTGCCGCTCTGTGCAATCTTCATTCTGATTGAGAACAAGCCTAAGGTGTAGCTGAGCCAGCCCAGAGTGTTGATAATTGTTGGAAAAACCGTTTTTTGAAAGCTAATGATAACTACATGGCTGTATAAGAGTATTACCAACATAATACTTTTGATTTTGTAATGTGTTTTTCTTTTTTTTCTTTAAACTTAAAAAAAAAAAGTAATGTGTTTTTCTGTGTTTTTTTGTAAATGGGGAAGGAGAGACATGGAAGAATGAACTCTAACTTAGAGTTATTACTTATGTTTAGGGTCAGTAGTTGGTATTTTACTTTAATGTTTATACACAATTTAATGGGCTGTAGTTATTATTTTAAAAAAAGAGGTTAGTGTTGTTAATGCAGTTTATATCTTGGCCCTAATAGTAAACTGTTTATGCTTCTTAGGATAGAGAATTTCCAGTGTAAAAAAAAATGCATATTTCATTTAAGAAAATATTATCTGCCAAGGATAACTTTTTATTGTTTTGTTTGCTTGTTTTTTTGTCTTAATTATAGCCCAGTCCAAATAAGATTGCGTCTAGATTTTTCCTACGGTTGTTGACGTCAAAGCTCATGAATGATATTGCAGATATCTGTAGAAGTTTGGTGAGTATGTTTGTTTTGCCACCCTATTTCCTCGATTCTGAGATTTTTTTTTTTCATAGATACCTCTCTTCAGTTGGGGTGCATCTCACAAAACGTGGCATCTTGTATATTTTTTTAGATATGGAAATTAAAGGTACTTGGTTTTAGGGAGGAACATACTGTTTGCTTCTTAATGTCAGTACCTTACATACTGCTGAGCTTTTAGTTTCTCAGTAATGAATAATAGACTGATTAGAAACTGATCATCCAGACTTATACTTATTTCTGTCTAACACTGTAGCAGAATTCAAAATAATTGTCTGTCCTTAAAAATAAAAACAAAAGGGGCCTTTGGGTGGCTTAGTCGGTTGAACATCAGACTCTTGGTTTCAGCTCAGTTCATGATGTCAGGGTTGTGAGATGGAACCCACCGTCGGGCTCTGCACTGCGTGTGGCACCTGCTTAAGATTCTCTCTCTCTCTGCCCCTCCCCCACCCCGGCTGTATGCTCTCGTGTGCTCTGTCTCTGAAAAAAATAAAAATTAAAACAATTATTTTACCAGACAAACAACATATTCTCACCGTGGTATTTTTTTTCTTCCATACAGACGGGCTTAAGCTACACATACTCTTTGGTCTGGAACAGTGCCTGGCACGTGCAGTAGATACTCATATGTTAAATGAAAAAATATTCTGTAACTTGGTTCTTTTCACTTAATAATAAATCTTGGTCATTTTTCCATGTTGCTACATGCTGCTATTCTTTACCTTTTCTTAATAGTAGCATTGTATTTCGTTATTGGGAATAGTGTATTTGTATTTTTACCCCATCTGACTGTAACACTGGAAGTGGTTTCTATTTTTTTTTGTTGTTACAAAGAGTTTTTGCAGTAAAGATTCTTGTACTTTTGTCTATTTGTATTTGTGTATATGAGGGGTGTAGAATAAATTCTAGCACTGGAATTTTTTTGTTCAAAAGGAATGTGAATTTTACTTTTTGATGGATATTGTCACTTTATCCAAAATTTATATACCAATTTAATACTTATATACTATATATAACATATATAATATATAATTTATTTAATTATATTTAATTATTAACTATTTAATACTATATATAAATTTAATACCAATTTATACTTCTCCCCATATATTCATCAATTTTGGGAATTATATTCCTTAATATAGGAAGTTATTTTGGGGCTCCTAGGTGGCTCAGTTGGTTAAGCAGCCAGCTGTTGGTTTTGGCTCAGGTTGTGATCTCAGGTTCCTGGTGTGCCCAGGAGGGAGTCTGCTTGAGGATCCTCTCCCTCCCTCTCCCCCTGTTCGTGCACACTCTCTTTCTCCTCCCCCCCCCCGCAAATAAAACTGAAAAAACAATTATTTTAGAATTTTGCATGTTATTATTATAGACATGTTACACTTTATCCATTTTTCATTGTTGGGCACTTAATAGAAATACTGCAGTGTTCATATACATGAATCTTGAATTGATCGAATAGATGAATTTTAACTACATCGTGCTTCTGGAAGAAGCCGATTTGAACATCTTTCTTTTCCTTCTTTGAAGGCGTCCTTTATCAGAAAGCCACTGGACTTGGGAGAAGTGGAATCCCTGGAAGATGATACTACTGAGAATCTGATGGAGGTGGAGGATCAGTCGTCCATGAATCTGTTCAGTGACTACCCTGCCGGCAGCACTAGTGATGCAGGTGTGTCTGGAGACGGCCAGAGTACCTTCGGTAAATACAGTTTTACTGCTTGGGATTTCTTTTACCTCTCTGTATTGATTGGGCAGTGCAAAAGGCCTCATACATACCAACTTTATGCTCATTTTATTTTCCCTTATATAGTTTGTTAGGTTTGTTCCCTTCTGTGTACTTTAGATTGCTCTAATTATTAATTAAGTTTTATTAGTTACTTGTTTTCTTCTTCATGAGAGGAATTTAAACTATTTACCAAAGAAGTAGAACCATATGATGGATTATTTGGAAAACAGAGTGGGAAAGACCCATCTAGCCATCACTTTTAACTTTTTTCCATTATTATAATCAGGGTCAGGATTCAAATGCTTTCTTATACCTTGTTCAATTATAAGCATTTTTTTATTATGCTATTTGTAGCGATAATTATCATTCTTAATGACTTCATAATATCCCAGTTAACATATATATCATAATTCAGTGGACCATTTTTTCTTGTCTGAAATTTTTGATTGCTCTTTCTCTATAATCACCAGTATTGCAATGAATTTGTCTGTATAGATTTTCTCATAGATTATTTATGGATGACAGAATCCTAGGGTAACTTTTCATGAAGAATTTTGAAGCTTTTAGTGTGTAATCAATTTCACCATAATTTTTCTTTCCATATACTTTTCTCTCTCTTTTTTTTTTCCCATAGACAGGAGGATATTTGAGGTAATGTTCAATATATGTGTTTGCTGTGTCCGCTCTTAGTTTTAATAAGTGCTTTTTATTTTCAGGTGCCATGAATCCTTTGGCTGAAGAACATCTGTCAAAGCAAGATCTACTTTTTTTAGACATGCTCAAGTTCTTGTGTGTGTGTGTAACTACTGCTCAGACTGGTACTGTGTCGTTTAGAGCGGCTGATATTCGGAGAAAATTGTTAATGTTAGTTGATACTAGCATGCTAGACCCTGCTAAATCTCTCCACCTACACATGGTGAGTTAAGGGAAAGCGACGCATTTTCAGTTCTCTCTTGTTGCTGGATAAATGTAACAGACTGACATGTAAAAATCATGTAGTACCTTTGATGGCTTGAAATTACTTCCTCGAGGAATGAGTCTGGTGCTAGTTATAAAATACACTTTTAATGTACTGTGAAAAAATTTTAAGTGGATCCTGAAATGTTAAAACTTACATGGACTTTGGATAGATTTATTTTCTTCAGGTATAATTAATTATTATGTTATTTAAGTAGGCTAAGAAACACAGACTCTGATGTAAAAATAATACATAACCTTGTAGTTGAACTCTGAATCTTGCCTTGACCTTAGTTTATTTAAGTTTTGTTTTTGCTGTATATTTTTACACGTTTTTTTTTTTTTTTTTAATTCCAGGTTGTAAATATATGCTTTAAATATTTTTTGCTATAATTTCAAAGTGACGATAAGGTTACAGTACTACAAGAATTCTCCTCTTCCCTTCATACACTTGCACAGTTAACATTTTACCAAATTTGCCTTCTCATTTTCTCTTTCTGCATGCACGCATGCTCCCCCTCTCTCTCTCTCTCTCACACACACACACACACACACACACACACACACACAAACACACACACGTACGTCTTCTGAACCATTTTGAGATTAAGCTGCTGATGTGATGCCCCTTATTCTTCAGTGTATGTGCCAAAGACAGTGATCCTCTCCGACATAAGCACAGTCTAATTAGGAAACTAACATTGTATCATTGCGATTAGTTGTCAAGTCTATTCAGTCTCTTCCAACCTGGAGTGATTCCTTAGTTTCTCCTCTTTTCTGACCTTTGTATTTTTAAGTAGTACAACCACTTGTTTTCTAGGAGCCCTCACTTTAGATTTGTCTGTTTCCTGTAATTAGATTTAGATTTAGGTTTTGGTGAGAATGTTAGAAAAGGAATCCCTCTCTTGCCCTACTCCCATCAGTCTATCCACCTACTGATAGATGAAACTTTCAATTGCAGTTCAACATTGTAGAATTTGTTTTTTTTCTCTTTCCATATTTGTAGTAGCTCCTTTTTCCAACAGTAAGAAAGCTGGCTTCCCACTTACCTTCAATACAGTTTCTTGTTTACTCAGAATTCTTTTATGTAACATACCCCCTGACCACGTAGGCCATCATCCCCTTCGCCCCAGCACCAGCGAACATTGAGGGAGAGCCTCTGGCTCAGCGGGTGTGCTGAGTGAGTCCATGGTCACGTCCCCAGTCCCGGCAACTGGGCAAACATGCCTGTGTTTCCTCAGCCCTGGGAAACATGCCAGGGGGTTCCCTGATTAGAACCTCTTGGAATCAGGTGGATTGAGGCTCCGGTAGAATCCCTTGTCATGTTCCAGCTGCGGTGAACAAGCTGGTTGATCCTCCAAGCCCAGCAAATGTGCTTGGTTGAGCCCGATTTGATTCCCTGGTTTTGACCCTGGCAAACTAGTCAAGTCTCCAGCTCTGGCCGGTGAGGAGGGCCGTGTGCTTTTCTTGAGGCTTTGGTGCTTAAAATCAGTTCAAGGCACTCAGTAACATTACATATATGGCTCTCAAGGCAAATATTTAAAATGGTCCACATTAGTCTTCCTTTATAATATCTGAGGAGTAAGAAGCATTTTTCTACACATAGATGATAGGAAACAATGTCTTCTTGATTTCTTACTACAGCTAGAAAGGGACTTGGCAGCTCTTAGACAATGACTGCCTACTTGTAACTCCCATGATTATGCCTGGTGGTTGCCGCGGGCTCCGTGGTGTGCATAGTAGCATGGAGAACCCTACAGGGTTGCTTTATAGGAGGATAACTCAGGGTATTTATGACTTTTTCCCTCCCACCATTTTCTCTGCTGGCCAAAATTCATTCCTAGAACAGTTTTTACCGTTGAGGTCTCATCCCTAGGCATAACAGTAGTTTCAGATTCTTGCTCAGGATCTTAACCCCAACGGTGATAACACCCACCTATTTATTGAATTCCAACAATAAATGCTAGACATTCACATTCATTTCCTGTAGTCCTCACAGGAAGCTGGCCAAGTATGTGCTGTATCCCCATTTTATCGATGAGAGTCCAAAGGCTCAGGTGACAAGGAAAGTTTTTTAACCACACAAGTAACACGCTCTAGTGCTGGCGTTTGAATCCAGCTCTGTTTAACTTCAGACTCTCTTTTACCGTCCTGCCTCCTTTAGAAATTCACTGATCTTTTTTTGTGTGCAGGTGTGTATGTGTGCATGCATTAATGGATGAATTTATGGTTACATATATACTTAAGCAAACGATTTATGAAAAAAATGATTTTTTTTTCTCTTCACTTATCTTAGTACCTAGTGCTTTTAAAGGAGCTTCCTGGAGAAGAATATCCTTTGCCCATGGAAGAGGTTGTCGAACTTCTAAAACCACTCTCGTAAGAAATTAAAGCCATGTGTTATGTTCACTTTAAATTTATAAACTAACCAGTATGTTTGTTACACTTACTAAGGTAAAGTTTTTCTGCTGCAGCAATGTGTGTTCTTTGTATCGCCGTGACCAGGATGTTTGTAGAACAGTCTTAAACCACTTCGTCCATGTGGTGAGGAACCTGTGTCAAGGCGATATGGACGCTGAGAACACAAGGGATGCTCAAGGGCAGTTGCTAACAGTGATTGGAGCATTCTGGTAGGTGCAGAGCGGTTTGCGGAGTTCTTAATTCTCTTTTGCTACTCTGGATACAATTGCCAACTTTGCATTTGTAGTGACTTAGGCTTATCCTTGAATGTAACTATATAAAACCTTCAGCAATAGTAGAATGTAGCTTCTGTTTCCCTCCTTAACTGCTTGAAGAACTAGTGAACACATTGGCCGTGTCACCATTGGGGTGTTTTGTGCATGTAGTCACAGTGTGACGTAACCTGATGATACAGAGGGGCACATACATGTAATTTAGAACCCTTGGACCCACCGGATTGATAAAGCCTTCTGATTGGTATAGAATGTGGTTTTGAAATCTTTGATGTAAGAACAGAACTTTACTGGGGCGCCTGGGTGGCTCAGTGGGTTAAAGCCTCTGCCTTTGTCCCAGGTCATGATCTCAGCGTCCTGGGATCGAGCCCCGCATCGGGCTCTCTGCTCAACAGGAAGCCTGCTTCCCCCTCTCTCTCTGCCTGCCTTTCTGGCTACTTGTGATCTCTCTCTCTCTTTCTCTCAAATAAATAAATAAATCTTAAAAAAAAAAAAAAAAAAACAGAACTTTACAAATGTTTTCCTTTTTAAGCAGGTTTATAACATGGTTAGCTGAAGGGGAGGCATAATTATATAAAACAAATAGTATACATTCAAATGAATTTTGGATTTTTTTAGATTTTATTTATTTATTTGTCAGAGTGAGCAAGAGAGAGAGCAGGAGCAGGGAGGAGAGGGAGAAACAGACTCCCCGCTGAACAGGGACACCCCTCCGACACAGGCGCCATCCCAGGATGACCTGAAGGCAGATGCTTAACAGACTGAGCCACCCAGGCGCCCTTGAAATGAACTCATTTTCAAGCTAACTTCAAAAAGTGTAATACCCAATGATTTTTTTTTTTTCTTACTGTGCTTTTACTGGAATAATTATTTGACTTTGAAACACTTTATTTCAGGCACCTAGCAAAGGAGGGGAAATGCACATTCTCTGTAAGAATGGCACTAGTAAAGTGCCTTAAAACTTTGCTTGAGGTGAGTTAGTCCATGTTAATTATTAGTAAGGTCTCCATTGAAATTTCTAAAGTAGCCTTTGTTTCTTTTTGTTAGCGGGTGATTTTTCTCTTAGTATTTCGTATTTGACACCATTTGTTCTTTTCCCATAGACCGATCCTTACTCAAAATGGGCTATTCTTAATGTAATGGGAAAAGACTTCCCTGTAAACGAAGTATTTCCATATTTTCTTGCGGATCGTCATCATCAAGTTAGCATGTTGGCTGCAGAGTCCGTCAGCAGGTAATGGGGCCTGTCTTCCTGAAGTTCTGGGACACTGCAGGTGGCGGGTTGTGTAGCGCAGGAAGAAGCCTGCGTTTGCTGAATATACACTGAATGCCTGGCATTGAGGCTTTCCCTTAATTCTGACAGTCCCATCCCTTGGACACTATTACTGCCTCCAGTTTGTAAATGAAAAGAGGCTTCGAGAGAGAAGGTAACTTGCTCAGTGCCATCCAGCCCGTAAGTGATGTCGGATGAGGTGTGTCTGCTCTCACTTACGGGATGACGGACTGTTCAGATAGTGCTGTGATTGTATAGGAGTTTGTAAAATGAAAAGTGAAATGTGCTCATTCCAATCAGATTCGTGTGAGCGAACATACAATTAGGCACTGGAGTAATCCTGTCACAGAGACCTGCTTGAGGTTTGAGTACTTACAGAAGCGGTATTAATTCCCTAGGACTGCATGTTTCTCAGGTGCTCCAGTTGGTTTTTAAGATCTAATTGGTGACCTCTCTCTGCCTTTCCCACCTTACACTCCCTACAAGTAAAGTAGCTCTCTCCTTTATTTTTCCCAGTAGTACGTATGACCACTTGAAATGTTATATTTTACATATAACACATGTAGCTTGAATGGAAGCTGCTAGAAGGCATTGGTTTTTTGTCTGTTTTGTTGATTGCTGTATACTCAGCACCAAAAACAATAATGGCATGCAATAGGTGTTCAGTAATTTATCAAATAAATGAATGTTTGAAAAAGGAACTTACGTTATGCTTTAAAATCACCAAAACTGAAAATCATTTGGGTGACTTTACTATTCAGATGTAAGTGATCAATAATTAAAGCTTGCCATAAAGAAATTACCCCAGCAGACACATAAATGTATGTGTTAGTTAAACCTAATGTGTGCACCGTTTGAATATGCTGACAGTAGTTTTTTTATAAATCAGAATCGTGTCTAATCCCTCAGGTATGGGATGCTTTTCAGGACTTGCATTGTAAGGGTCGCTAATGAATGTGAGCTTTACTTCAAGTCCTTTGAAGATGGAAAATACACCCCGAAGCTAAAGATCTGGGGGTATGGAGAATCACAAGTTAAATGTAATAAAACAGTGCAGTGTGGCTTTGGAAAACCTCTTGGAAGATTTAAAAAATGTATACATTCAAGAATGGCATGAACATAACATCTGTTGGGATTTTTTTGTTTTTTGGTTTTTTTGGTTATTGTTGATATTTAATATTGGGCTATTTTAAGAGACGTTAGAGAAACTGGAGGAATCAGAGGAACACCAAAAAGTGTAAAAGCTTTGGTTACTAAGAAAGCAGAAGAGACAAAATTGATTAAAGAGTTGATCTTAAATAGGATATTATAGAGAGCATTGATCAGCTCTTTTCCATCACATAAAGAAATTAAATAGATCATCAAGGCATAAAGCTATCCACTTTGCAGGATAAGATCACTTTTATTTTTTAAAGTAGGCTCCATGCCCAGCATGGACCCCAGCATGGGACTTGAACTCAAGATCTGAGATCAAGACCTGAGCTGAGATCAAGAGTTGGACGGTTAGCCAACTGAGCCACCCAGGTGCCCCCAGGATAAGATCACTTTTTAAAATTAGAACACGGGGACAGGAGTCTAAGGCTTGGTGTTTGATCAGAGGATAATTTTTCTTTTTGAGCTAGTTTGAGTACAGGACTGTTTAAGTTTGGGCAAAAAGCTAAAAGGTTTTTTGAGACCCTTCCAGTTCTAGGAGAAAATGGAGTATATTTTAAAGACCTGACATTAACCAGTGGATATGAACCTGTTTAAATGGGTTTAGATTTCATTAGGTTTTTTGAAAGGAGGCCCAGTATGCTATTATATCTCACAGTGTGATTTATTTGTGTCCCATGATACACTTTAGAAAACAGTGTTTAAGGTAAAAACTTATTTCACGTTTTGCTTTTTTTTTTTTTTTTAAGGTTATTCCAGGATATGAAACACAGAGGTTCTTCCACATTATTGAAAGCACTTCCTTTAAAGCTTCAGCAAACAGCTTTTGAAAATGCATACTTGAAAGCTCAGGAAGGAATGAGAGAAGTGGTAATTTTAGCAATGCATAATTGCTTTTATCGTATACTTCTTATAAATATGTCATCTGTTACTTTACCAGTGTGGCCTAGGACAGTTTGCATCCACCAGTTTACTAAAACAACTCTGTGACTTAATTGAAATTGGTTAGAATTGATCCAATAACGGCAATTTCTTTTGGTTCAACTTACATGTACTCTGTTTTTTGCGGGGAAAACAAAATTTACTGGGTTTTTATGGGAGTACAAATGGCTTTCTTTTCTTGTTAAAAAACTTTTTTTAAATTGAAGTAGAGCTAACCTACAATGTTGTGTTAGTTTTAGGTGTGTAACATAGTAATTCTGTAAATTACTAGTGCCCGTCATAAGATAGTCACCATGTAACATTGTTACAGTATTATTGTGTATATTTTCTCTGTGCTGTGTTTTTCATTTCTGTGGCTTACTTATTGTATAGATGGAAGTTTGTACCCGTTAATCTCCATTCTCTATCTCACCACCCCCCACCCACCTTCCCTCTAACAACCACAAGTTCTCTGTATTTAAGGGTCTGATTTTTCGTTTATTTGTTTCATTTCATATATTCCACGTTAAGTGAAATCCTATGGTGTTTGTCTTTTTTTTTTTTTTACTTATTTCACTTAGCATCATACCCTCTAGATCCATCCATGTTGTTGCAAATGTCAAGATCTCGTTTTTTTGTTTTTTGTCTTTTTAATGGCTGAGTAATACTCCATCTCTCACACACAAACCTGCACACATACCCATGCACCCACCACATCTTTATTCATTCATTTTTCAAAGGTTATGTCCTTCACTGGGATGTTGTAAATATTGCATAGGAGTGCATATATCTTTCAAATTAGTGTTTTTGTTACTTCAGTAAGGCCCCAGTAGTGAAATTATTGGGTCATAAAGGATTCCCATTTTCAATTTTTTGAGGAACCTCCATACTGTTTTCCACAGTAGCTGCCCCAGCTTGCATGCCCACCAGCAGTGCATGGGGCGTTCCTTTCTTCCACATCCTCCCAGCACTTGATATTTCTTGTCTTCCTGGAACCAGCCATTCTGACAGCTGTATGGTGATAGCTCACTCTGATTTTGATTTGCATTTCACTGATGATGATGTATCTGTTGGCCATCTGTATGTTTTTGGAAAAATGTCTACTTAGGTACTCTGCCCATTCTTTAATCGAATTGTTTTTTGTGTGTTGAGTTGTAGAAGTGTTTTTTATAATATTTTGGTGGTTAACTTCTTATCAGATATATCATTTGCCAATATCTTCTTTCATTCAGTAGATTGCCTCTTAGTTTTGGTGATGGTTTCCTTTGGTGTGCAAAAACTTTTTATTTTGGTGGAGTCCCAATGGTTTACTTTTGCTTTAGTTTTCTTTGCCTTAATAGACACATTCAGAAAAAGGTTGCTAAGGTCAGCATCCAAGAGATTACTGCCTGTGTTTTCTTTTAGGAATTTTATGGTTTCAGGTCTCACAATTTAGATTTTTTTTTTAAGATTTTATTTATTTATTAGAGCACAAGCAAGGGAAGTGGCAGAGGGAAAGGGAGAAGCAGACTCCCCGCTGATGAGGGAGCCTGATGCAGGACTTGCTTCCAGGACCCCAGGATCATGACGAGCTGAAGGCAGACGGTTAACTGACTAAGCCACCCAGGCATCCCTCGCATTTAGTTCTATAATCCATTTTGAGTTTATTTTTGTGTATGGTATAAGAAAGTGGTCCAGTTTTATTTTTTGGCAGGTAGCTGTCCATTTTCCCAGCACCATTTATCGAAGATAATATTTGTTTCCCATTATATATTCTTGTTTTCTTTGTTATAGGCTAATTGAGCATATAACTGTGGGTTTATTTTTGGCCTCTTTTTTTCTGTTCCATTGATCTATGTGTCTTTCTTTAATGCCAGTACCATGCTGTTTTGATTACTGTAGCTGTGTAGTATATCTTGAAATCTGGGATTGTGATACCTATGGTTTTGTTCTTTTTCAAGACTGTTTTGGCTATTTGGGGTCTTTTCTGACCCCATACAAATTTTATAAGGTTATTTATTCTAGTTCTGTGAAAAATGCTATTGATGTTTTCATAGGAATTGCATTAAATCTGTAGATTGCTTTGAATAGTATGGCCATTTTAACAATATTCCAGTTCCATTTGGTGTAAAGTTAGGTTGCTTATTTGAGACCTTCATTGTTTTCTTGAGGTATGCTACACACTTCCCATTTAGAACTGCTTTTGCTCTGTCCCAAATTTTGAATTATGTTTTTCCATTTTTATTTGTTTCCGTATATTTTTTTATTTCCTCTTTGATTTCTTCACTTACCCATTGGTTGTTCAGTGGCATGTTATTTAGCCACTGTGTGTTTGTCTTTTTGTCTTTTTTTTGTAATTTATATTATACTTCTGTGGTTGGAAAAGTTTGATATGACTTTAGTCTTCTTAAAATAGCTTTTCTTAAAAGATCTGGTTAGAAGCTAATTTGGAGAACAGGTAATGGTAGGACGAAATGGATTAAAAAAAGTGTTCTAATAGGAAAGATCAAATTATGTTGGTCTTTTTTAGTGAACCTTATGATTTCCATATTTCTTTGTAGAATAATAATATTTTTTTAAAAGATTTTATTTATTTGAGAGAGAGTAAGTGCACACATGCGTGAGTGGGGGCGGGTGCTTGGGGGCAGAGGGAGAGGGAGAATCCCAAGGAGACACCCCGCTGAGCACAGGTTGAGTTGGAGCTTGATCTCACAACTGTGAGGTCATGACCTGAGCCAAAACTATGAGTGGGGCGCTCAACCAACTGAGCCACCCAGGCACCCTTAGAATGATATTTTTCTTGAGTGGTGTAATTACCCGAATGTTAGAAATTATTCACTTATTGGGGTGCCGGGGTGGCTCAGTTGGTTAAGCGTTTGCCTTCGGCTCAGGTCTTGATCCCGGGGTCCTGTGATCAAGCCCCGCGTCAGGTTTCCTCTTCAGCAGAGAGTCTGCTTCTTCCTCTCCCTCTGCTAGCTGCTCCCCTGCTTGTGCTCTCTGTCAAATAAATAAAATCTTAAAAAAAAAAAGAGGGGTGCCTGGGTGGCTCAGTTAAGCCTCTGCCTTCGGCTCCGGTCATGATCTCAAAGTCCTGGGATTGAGCCCCACATTGGGCTCCCTGCTCAGTGGGGAGGCTGCTTCTCCCTCTCCTTCCACTTGTGCTCTCTCTTGCTCTCTCTCAAATTTCCCCCCTTCGTTTTTCTGTTCCTTCTCCTAATGTCCTCCACGTTATTCCTTATGTTCCACAAGTAAGTGAAACCATATGATAATTCACTCTCTCTGCTTGACTTATTTCACTCAGCATAGTCTCCTCCAGTCCCGTCTATGTTGATGCAAAAGTTAGGCATTCATCCTTTCTGATGGCTGAGTAATATTCCATTGGATATATGGACCATATCTTCTTTATCCATTCGTCTGTTGAAGGGCATCTTGGCTCCTTCCATAGTTTGTTAACCCATCTTCACACTTCTCTGATAACCATCAGATTGTCCTTCTTGCAAGTTCTTTCTTGTTTTTCTTTAGTGTTTTATACTCACTGCAATGTTTGTGAATTCTTTCCATAAGATCTTATCAAAAACAGTTGTCCCTCTACAGCAACTTTGATATTTTCTCAGATCTCTGCCCTTGACTCCATCACTGTGAGATTTAACCCTGCTCAGTGGCTGCTTAGTAACTGTTATAATGAGTAAATCAATTTTAGACTGATAGGTTTATTTGCATTGTTTATATATTTACATTATATATTATTATTTTTGAAATTCTTTTCAAGTCCCACAGAGCTGAGAACCCTGAACTTTTGGATGAGATTTATAACAGAAAATCTGTTTTACTGATGACAATAGCTGTGATTTTATGCTGTAGCCCAGTCTGTGAAAAACAGGCTTTGTTTGTGCTGTGCAAGTCTGTGAAGGAGAACGGATTAGAACCTCACCTCGTTAAAAAGGTACATGTGGATGAATATTTTTTATTCTCCTCCTCAGGTGACTTTTAAATAATTTAAAAAGTTAAAGCTTATTTTAAAGGTGGCACTTGTTAAAGACTTAGAGACAGTTTTATTTTTTAGATTGGGAATATTGGAAAGTAGTAACTCTTTAAATAGTGTATGGTTATTTGGATGCAGTATCACTTTTTCTGATAAGCATTTCACAAAGTATTCATTGAACTAGCCGGGATGAATGACATCTCTTCTAGACCACGCCCTCTGGAATTGCTTTTATTGAGGAAAACACATGGAGAAAAGAGCAGTAGCAGGTGTTTTTCCTGATACATTCTGGGTTACAACCATGGGATCTAGGAGGGCCAGAAGTCAGATCAGAGAGCTGGGAAACTTTGGTTGCACGACTGGGGAAGGAGCACTTGGGTGCAGTCATGCTGTTGTAGAATGTTCTCTCTGCCCTAGTCTAGCACCTCAGAGTTGGTGGTTTGGAAAGTTCCAAACCTTTCCATTGTAGATGTTTGTGTGATGAACCTCTCATAGATCAGTGGCCTGATTTCCGTGGAACTGGCTAGTAGGCCAACCTGTAGGTAATCAGTCTCACACAAGCTAATCTTTTACCTCCTAGTATTAAAACAAAAAGTTTTTTTCTTAAGTATACTGCTACACTACCTAATTATTATTTTTAAAGATTTACTTAGGGAGCAGGGGAGGAGTAGAAGGAGGAGAAGAGAATCCCAAGGAAAACCCCCCTCCCTGCCCCCCCCCACCCTGAATGCAGAGCCTCACACGGGCTCCATCTCATAATCCTGAGATCATGACCCAAGCCAAAATTAAGAGTCGGACACTTAACTGACTGAGCCACCCAGTGCCCCTCCACTACCTAATATTATTATAAGTGGGTTATGGTGGTTGGGTTTTTCTCATTTAGATCTAGGACTGAGAAGAATTATTTTTTTACTTTAGACTTTCCTTTGAAATATAATGAAAGGTTGAACATAGCAATATATTTTTCCATTTTTATTCATTGTTAAGTGTTTGCTATGTGCATTCTCGGTGCTAATTATATTAAATACGTGTTTCTCATTTAGTCTGTCTGAAGTCTAGGTACTTCTATTTTCCCCATCTTCTAGATGAGGAAATCAGGCCATAGAATGATTGGATGATTGCTTCAAAGTTACACTGTAAATAAAAGGATTTAAGTGATTTATTTTTTCATTGTTTTCTTAAAGCATTGACTTTTTTCTGATTTGTGCAGGTCTTAGAGAAAGTTTCTGAAACATTTGGATATAGACGTTTAGAAGACTTCATGGCTTCTCATTTGGATTATCTGGTTTTGGAATGGCTAAATCTTCAAGATGCTGAACATAGCTTACATTCTTTTCCTTTTATTTTACTAAATTATACAAATGTTGAGGATTTCTATAGGTAGGTCTACCTATGGCACATGTGAAATATGTTCATTTTAAAATTAGATGGAAATGTTTGGCTTCCCCTTCCCCCCACCTTACACACACGCACGTTCACACACACACACACACACACGCGCGCGCGCGTGCGCGCCCATGGGACTGGGAGGCTGTGCAGTAGGAGAGGCAGGGCTGTGCGTTCGAATCGCAGTGTATTGAAGAGAATCACTAGACTTAGGGTCTGGTCCTAGCTGTGCCAGTGATGAGCTGTGTGCATTTGGGCAAGCCAGGGAAACACCCCTTGGGCCTTCGTTTTTCAATCTGTACTAGTAAGGGGATTACATAGGTCTTGAAGGGCTCTTTCAGCTTTAATGTTTGATAATCTTCCCTATGACAAATCAAAGATAAGTTGTTTGTCCTTGCTATTGCTTGGCTATGGACCATTTTGTCATTATTTTTATTAGATTTAAAGTTTAATGTAAAAATATTTATTTTGCTACTTCCTAACTCTTGAGAAGAAAATTTTGAAAATCAAGAGGATCACAACAACTAAAGAATAATGTTTATTTGTCAGTATGATGGGAAAATAGTTCATAATTATTCGGGGGCCTTTGTTCTTTCATTTTGGCAATAACAGTATTTACATTAATGCTTTGAATTTGTAAATTTCTTTCACATTTCATTTTACGTAAATGAAATAATTTTGCATCAGTCGGTTATGCAAAAGAAATAAATACAGTTTACAATTTTTTTGATCATAGAATTAGAGTGGTATATTCTCAGATCTGTTTCTTATATTTGATTATTTAGAATTTATTTAAATTCATTTCTCCGTTTATAGAATTAGAGTGAGAATGCTTAATGATCTAGATAAAGTGATGCTCTCATGCTTACTAAATAAAGGATTTCATTATTTTAAGAGCTATAGTATAAAATTTGACTATGAGAAGTTATATATAACATATATTTCAAAATTTTATGTTTTCAGATCATGTTACAAGGTTTTGATCCCACATCTGGTGATTAGAAGTCGTTTTGATGAGGTTAAGTCCATTGCTAATCAGATTGAAGAGGATTGGAAAAGTCTTCTAACACATTGCTTTCCAAAGATTCTTGTAAATATTCTTCCTTACTTTGCCTACGAGGGTACAGGAGACAGTGGGGTGGCACAGCAGAGGGAGACTGCTACCAAAGTCTACGATATGCTTAAAGATGAAAACTTACTAGGAAAACAGGTATGGCTTCACTTTTACCTACTTACCCTCTAATTTTTTCTTTCTTCCTTCCTTCCTTCCTTCCTTCTTTCTTTCCTCCCTCCCTCCCTCCCTCCCTCCCTCCCTCCCTCCGGCCCAACATGGGGCTTGAACTCAGGATCCCTAGATCGGGGGTCACATGCTCTGCCGACTGAGCCAGCCAGGCTCCCCATCCTTATCATTCTCTAAATCGTTGGAGATATAATTTCAAAATTTTAAGACTGTTCATCATTTATGCAGTAAAATTTAGTATGTAGTAATCCCCGTCCAGGATAGGTAATCTGTGAACTTTTTTATTGCTGTTATTACAGTGTTCTCTTCTTTTGATTGGCTTTTAAATGAAATATTTTTAATCAGAAATTAAAAAAAAAACCTTTGTAATACTTTTATTGATTTTTCCTTTTAAAAATTTCTTTATTTAATTTTGGGGGACGGGTTTGAAAAAAAGTGATTTTATTAAAGCATAGAGACAGGACCCTTGGACCAGAAGAGCTGCCGGCCTAGGATTGTGAGGAGCAAGTGACTTAGATACTTTGGCTTTGGGGAAGTAAAGACAAAGTGAAGTTCCAAAAGGATTTTCATATGGCAAAGAAGACTGACAGGATAGGGGAGGCCTGGCTGTTGTCAAGCTAAGGTTATTTTTCCCTTTAGCAAGGCATTAACATTAAGACAGTTGGGAGTTTCCTGGAGGAATGTTAAACTGTGTCTATCTCAAGTATTTGTCATTGGGCTACAGGGTATAAGGAAATTTAGTTTTATCTATATTTCCTTCTGCCTTTGTTTCCCACATCATTTCCCCCTGAACTGTTTTGATCCTTAAAATCTTTAGGATTGCTGAGGGTGGAAGGTCTTATCTTCTGGAACTTCTTCCTACTGAATAGGGGCATGGAGGTGTCCCTACCTGTGGGTCGACATTGGTCAGGTGGGGATTTTTTTTTTTAAGATTTATTTATTTATTTGAAAAAGAGTGCATGAGCGGGGGAGGGACAGAGGGAGAAAGAGAATCTCAAGTAGACTCCCCGCTGAGCACAGAGTCCAAGGTGGGGCTCGATCTCACAGCCCTGAGATCATGACTCTTGAACTGAAATCAAGAGTCCGATGTGTAACTAACTGAGCCATCCATATGCCCCAAGTGGAGAATTTATATGTTGGAGTTACCAAAGGCAGAGGCAGCCAATCCAAGCTAGACAACATATATGAACCTCCTTGAGTAGTAAGGATCGTCTTGTCAGCTGGAAATTATGGCAGTGAAGGAGTTTTGGCAATGGCAACAAAATAAGGTTAATATTATTATGAGAAAGAAAAGCCTGAATAAAGGACTTTTGATAGCTGGCCACAATTGTCCTGCAGTCCAGGAGCTTTAACCAATCACTAAAGGAAAGAGAGAGATCGTTTAAAGCGTTAATTTGCTCAATCCTGTTACATTTTGGTGACATCTGGAATATATATACCACATTCTATTTTTATGCTAGTACTTGTTTCACCTTATGCAGCAGTGAAAATATCTTAATGCTATTTTGATAGTTATTTAAGGCCTTAATGGTGTAGCAAGCAATTTCTTTTTGTAAGCAATTATGTAATAAGAGGCACCTTTATAGAAGCAAAAGAAAAAATACAGTTTAATGGGTAGAGCAAATTATAAACTCAGTGTTGAGTCTTGAGTGCTTAAAATCTAAAATCTACAAAGATATGTTGTTGAAACACTTTCTCCTCTGTAACAGCCCTCATTGTTAATCAGAGATAGCCAAATGAAGACTAATTCGATTGTTAAACAAGTCCAATTTTAACAAAATTGTCCTAATAATTTACATAAGCAAGAGTAGTGATCGATCATATAGATCTTTTAGAATCTGCTTTCCTGGAACTTTTTATAAAGAATCTCGACTGAACTTTTAGTAGCCTCTCCAGGGCAGAACTCAGGCAAAGTGCTTGCCATCAGACCTGCCTGCGATACCTGTAGATTTGGGCAGATTCGTCTTCTCGAGGTTCGCACAGCATCCTGAGGTTCCTGCACCTGCCAGGAAGCGACACTCTTTACTCACCTGGTGAGGCTGCTGGGCACTCTCTAATCAAGGGATCAGGCCAACACTTCCAACAGGCTTTATTGACTTCGCGCTTCGTAAAGCCAACCTTAGTTCCTTAAAGCTTTATGGTCATATCTGAGTCTATGCATGTCTCTCAGATATGGCATTCCAGTCAAAGCCTTGGTAAAATAACCAATATTTCCAGTGATGTCCTGTTGCAAAGAGAATAGATTCTTCTTGAACTTATGCAAATGACTGTGATTGCTCTGTAAGAAAGAAAGCTCACTGAGAGTTTCTGAACTTCAGAGAGTTCAGGTCCAAAGAAAAGTTAAATGCTTCAGTTTGTTCACAAATGAATATCACATTTCTGTAAGTCATTGAGATCTTAAGGGGCAGGTTCTTCAGTCTGGTAGAGTAAACACTAGAGAACCAGCAATGTTTTTGTTGTTGTTCTTTTTAAGATTTTATGTATTGGAGAGAGAGAGAGAGCACGGGCATGCTCACGCACAAGTTTGGGTGGGGGGGGAGAAGCAGACTCCCTGCCGATCATGACCTGAACCAAGGGCAGCCGCTTAACCCACTGAGCCACCCGGGCATCCCAGGAACCAGCAATGTTTCAAACAAGAATTACAAAAACCACGGATACTACTAATTCCTGTTCAGTTTGAATGCAGCTTTTTAGTTAGTTCTGGAAATTCTACCAATTTTAGTTTTAAGATCTTAAAGATATCAAAAAACCTGTTTTGTCAAAAGCCCTTTTTACAAATCTCTTTAAAGATGAAACGTGTGGCAGTAGAATAAGAATGACCATAAATGAGAAAAGACTCCAAAGTGGACCTGGTTAAAGATCTGATGAGAGGTGACAGTGTAGCTGGTAAGGACATCTGGTTATTCGTGTGAAACATAACACTAACATGTTAAAACGTATTAAAACATATTAAACATATGTTTAACATATTACAACTTCAGGAATTACATATGTTCTCTAGAATAGTTTTAGCGTTGACCGAAACATAACCAAAGGCTCGTCGTGATTAGTTTGACAGTGCTTTCAGAGGAACTTACCATACCAAATACAAAGGCCTAATGAGTCAGAGACTCATTTACAATTTAAATCCTGAGAAGTTTGTTTAAAAAAACCTTAGAAAGTTATAAAACACATGCCTGAATAGTGGATTACAAATCATTACCAAGCTTAAAACATAATTATTTATTTAACCAAGATGGCAGAAAGAGCTTCCAAAGGCAAATATGTAGGATTATTATAGCTGTTAGCAAAACTTAGCTCCTTTAATATTGAGAAGCTTTTGGGAAGTGATCAGAGACTTGATAAAGACAAAACGTAGAAACCGGTTCTCTCTGGGCAGACAAAAGAAAAAAACCTTTGCTTACATTTTCTTTTCAGGTGCAAATCAGCAATTGAAAACTGTCTCTGAACAGAGAGAAAAGCAAAATTTCAATGTTACACCAATGTACTTTTAATATCCATTCGTTTCAACTTTAGTCCTGACCACATATAAAATTCTTTTCCAAAAATTTCCCCTCATAAACCCTTTACAGCTTTTTCATTCAGAATTGTTTCCCTTATTTCCATTAGTCTTAATTACACTTAGAAGAATTTTAACTCTTCGAAACCTTGGTCTCCAGTGAAAACTACATAAGAAACCAATTGTGAATGTCACACCGGAATTCTTGAGATGGCAAATTTATGAATCTATTAAACACAAAGCATGTTTTCAAACACTTAAATGTTCTTCGTTTCTCTGCAGTAAGAAGCCAAAAACACAAACCTACCTTCAGTAATCAGTGCTTTAATATCTTATTTCATTTGAGAAAGACCTAAATGTCCAATGAATTCAGTGCTGTTTAAAGTCTTAGGTTACCAAAGACTGTCTTAACAATTACCCACGAAAACTTAGAGATAGAAAATTAATCATCATTTTAAGTCATCCTTTTGCTAAAAAATTACAACAGAGTTAATACGAGCTTATTTGACCTTTAAGAAAGCTAGATTTAAAAAAGTTCATAATTAATGCTGATAACTCTAGAATCATGTCTGTCTTAATGAAACCAAACTTAAATTAGCTTAAATACTGAATATATTCCACCTGTGTCCACTTGGAAGTCACTAAATTTGTTCCCCGTAAAATTTATTTTAATTGGCAGTAATAAATGAATGCAAACCGGATGTTAAATTCCAAGCAATACTGAACAGTGTATAGGAAGTGTTCCTCTTTACTTTTTAAGAAGTATGATCTCAAGGTCCCATGCTCCACTCTTGCTTTTTTCCATGAGACTGACTATATGTAATATAATGTACTTACAAATCACGTTCATTGTTTATCAGTCTTCTCTGCTATAAGTACTCTGAAGGTAGGATTTTTTACGTTTTTCTGTTTTGCCGGTATATCCTGGCTACTTAGTATGTAGTGAATACTCATTATTTGATAAAAGATGGAGTCAAGTAAAAAAGGACCTATGACAACTTTTGTCTGATTCATAGTAATTTAGATACATCCAAAATTATTTGAGGGAACTTAAAACACATAAACTTTTTTTTTTAAATAAAAGAAGATTGGTTACTCTCAAGGGTTTTTTTTTTTTTAATGTAAGTAAGGATGACTAATGTTAAAATTACAATTGGCTAAACTTCAAGACACTTTTGTTTACCCAGTTACTGTATTGAACCAAGAAATGGAACATGGAGTTTGTCACTTGCCCAGGTGGGCCACTGCCAGTCAGAGCTAGATCTAAGTCAATATGGAGGCAAATGAGGAGCTCCTTTCTCAAAAGACAGTTGGAACAGAACATTGGCGCTTCAGAGGTTATGGAATTTATGAAAGACTGTACTTTTATCCCCTCCCAGCCATCTCCCTGCTTCTAAGCAGGCATAATCTTACTACTTTTTTAAACTGTACTCAAACTAGGGATCCCTGGGGGGCTCAGTTGGTTGAGTGTCTGCCTTCCGCTCAGGTCATGATGCCAGGGTTCTGGGATCGAGTCCTGCATTCGGCTCCCTGCTCAGTGGGGAGCCTGCTTCTCCCTCTGCCTGCTGCTCCCCTTCCTTGTGCGCTCGCTCTCTCTTTTTCTCTGACAAATAAATAAATAACATCTTTAAAAAAATGTTAAATGTATTCAAACTAAAAGATAGCAATTTGCAGAGTCAGAGTAAGTCAAGGAGGGGAAAATAATTACATCGACGCCTGATAGAAACATCAGTGTCAAGAATGGAGAGAGCAAACTTGAATGATAATTTCTCAGCTTCTTGGTTAAAGACCTAAATTCTTGTTAGTCTTGATTCCAGTTGGCATTAAGTTATAAGTTTGCTTTTTCTTTGGTTCTCTAATATACACTTTCTCTGAATCAATCTTCTAGATTCTTTCTTCTGTGCATAAGCATTGGTACAACTATTATTAGTCTCTGAGCCTCTAAAATCTGTCAGAGTCAAAAGCCTGAAATATTAACAGTTACAACATTGGTTATCTGTACCCAGACACCTGCATAATTTATATGTCCCTCAGCTAAACATTACAGATGTTGCTTATTGTAGAATGATACAAAACTCATGAAGCCACTTGCCATTCTGTGTGTAAGGAAATTCACTAATGTTTCCTCCGGTATTAGACAGACGCGGCCAGTTTATCCTTCCTTACCCCAGATAGACTTTGAAATGAGGCTGGATTCTTAAGAGGGCTGCAGCCTTGGAAACAATGACCTGAATGACTGATGCGTGAGCCTGAGGGAGAGGCTAGGATCTTTACCTTCACTTCTTTCTTGTCACATTTTAAACTGTTTCTGTTGTGAGGCAGCGTGTTTTCACGTCTCCTTGTGCACCGAGTGAATCAGCCATTTACCTTTCAGTTTTGAGCGCTGTATTCCTTACTTGGAGAGCTAACAAATCTACCTTTAAGTCTCCACGATTGTCGTTCATTTGGGTGAGGGATAGTGGAGCAGGCCCATTCTTTATACTGAAAGAATTTCTGTCGTCCGTGAGGCTGCGGGTAGCGGGCGGGGGGGAGGCGGGGGGCGTCGTGGATGGAGGAAGAGCCTGCTCCTGTCCAGGAGGGTGTCAGTTTACTCTTGTTGATGGGGGATGTGGGTAGCAGCTAGCCTCAGGATTGGGGATATCAGCCAAGTAGAAATCTGGGGAAAAGTCACGCAGGGAAGGTCACTGGGAATTCTTACTAGTCAAGTATTCTGAAGTGAGATGGATTTTCCAAATAAATCAAGAGTAAACTGTGGTTTGAGAAGCAGTGTAGATCAGTGGGGAATTTGGTTGGCTGGAAAATCACTAGGTTGAGGAATTCAGTGCTACACCTGAAGCCTTAGTCAGTTAAAATGATTCTTTAAAATTATTTTTTTAAAGATTTTATTTGAGAGCAAGAGCGAAGAGAGTAAGAGAGCACAAGCAGGGGGAGCAGCAGAGGGAGAGAGAGAAGCAGGCTCCCTGCTCAGCAGGGAGGCTCGATCCCAGGACCTTGAGATCATGACCTGGGCTGAAGGCAGAGGCTTAACCGACTGAGCCACCCCAGCGCCCCCGATTCTTTAAAATTAAACAAGAGTCACATTAAGGGAGTTTTGTTTGGTATGATTTCCTTACCTTCCTCTCAGGCTCTGGGCCGGTTGCATAGCAGAGTTAGCTGTATGTCTTGTACATCTTAGGTCTTTGGTTATTTATTTCCTTTTTTAGTCACGGATTAATTTTGGAAGTGATGCAATAACATTAGTCGTTCGAACTGTCTTAAAGGTCACAGACATGAAAACTTAAATGTTTTAATTTTGTATCCTTACAGATTGATCATTTATTCCTTAGTAATTTACCAGAGATCGTGGTGGAGTTACTGATGACGTTACATGAACCGGCAACGTCTGGTGCCAGCCAGAGCACGGACCTCTCTGACTTTTCAGGGTAAGGGTATTTTAAACTTAGAGAGTTCGCTGCAATTTCAGAATTTCTTCGGGAAGTTGACTGGTTGATGCCTTCAGATGTCTCTTTCAGTTTTTAGGCACGTACTGTGTTTCCTGCGTAAGCTACTTGAGAGCACCCTTTACTTACTGTGTGCCTTACCATGTTAGCTGTACGAAAAAGTAGTATTATCTACCTAAGTAATTTCACTTTATAATTTTATTTGATACACATAGTGTCTGATTGCCAGTCTCACAATATTAGTGTGTTTACAGCAGTAGCATAGAGCTTTAATTCAGACCTAAAGTGATACCAAGGCTCATTTGGAGAATTGCCATTAACTTCATAAAAGATTCCTTAAATCATTTAAAATTAAGTCATGGAGGGTAAAGGTATTTAGATATTCTGACTGATAATGTATAGAATGTGATAAGTCATTTGTGATTTTAGTAAAGGCCTAGTTTTTCAGGAGGAAAGTAATTTTAGAACCTGGGGTTATTATAATCTCAGTTTTCTTTCTGAAACTTCACTGGTTTCTGAAACTTCAACAGAATCTTTTTTTTTCGTAATAATTTTGTTCTGAAAATGATGACTGCTTTTTTTCCTATAACTCATAGGGATTTGGACCCTGCCCCTAATCCACCTCATTTTCCATCACATGTGATTAAAGCAACATTTGCCTATATCAGCAATTGCCATAAAACCAAGCTGAAAAGCATTTTAGAAATTCTTTCTAAAAGCCCTGTAAGTACACATTACTGTTATAATAACTGTTGCGAGAATTCCTTCTTTTTCAGCTAGAAAATCTGTGTGAGCACATCCTAAAAGGAAAAAAAAGAGAAAACTTGTCTGAATAAATTAAGAACACTCATTTACAAGTTTATATGTTGGCATTTTACTTGTCAGTATTAATTGAAATATATTACATACGAAGCCTGAATTTCAGGATAATTTAGTCATACATTGGCTTAGGGAGTTTATATTTTTGAAAAGTACTGTCTGCTCTCTGAAAACTAGATAAATTGACAACAGTTTAAGGTACTAATTTTTTGTAATGTAATATTTGCCTTCGATATCAAACTAAAACAAAATTCTGTAACTTATTATTTTGAATAGAAAATATATTTATTATGGTTGAGTATACATGATAAGTTTTTTATATGAATTGTGTCTTTATTTTCTAGGATTCCTATCAGAAAATTCTTCTAGCCATATGTGAGCAAGCCGCTGAGACAAATAATGTTTATAAAAAGCACAGAATTCTTAAAATATATCACCTGTTTGTTACTTTATTACTGAAAGATATTAAAAGTGCTTTAGGAGGAGCTTGGGCCTTTGTTCTTCGAGATGTTATCTATACTTTGATTCATTATATCAACAAAAGGTATGTAATATATTTAGACTAATACATAAGTTGTTTTTTCTACCTTATCTTAATTGAAATTTTATATAGTTTCAAAAGGTAGAAGCGAGAGTATTGCTTTCTTAATTTTGTTTTTATATACATATACATATATATATATATATATACCCAATATTTTTTAAAAATTGCATTACCTATCCCTCCAGCTCTAGAAATACTAAGTACTAAGGGTCTTCAGCATTTTAAAATAAGCGAATTTTGGGTGGTTTGATCTATATTTGTCGCTGTAGCAGTTCTGGTGCCCAATTCCTGTGTGTGGGGAGGGTGGTGTTTCTCATACACATATATTTCTCACACACTCCAGACACCAGCTGTGTCCTACAATTGAACTCATATAAGATTGATTCGTGTCAGACCCCACGACTGAGGGCTCGGTCCTGAGAGATTGCCTGCCCCTCCTTCCTTTCTGATACCACCTGTGCTGCGGGTTCCAGTGACCCTCTTCCTTGAGTCTGATTCATTTGCTAAACTCAGGAAATTCTCAGAACTCAGGAACCCTGTTTACTGACTGAATTACCAGTTTATTGTAAAAGGATATGGCTCAGGCATAGCCCGATGGAAGAGATGTATCGGGAAAGGGGGTGGAGTTTCCCTGCCCTCTCCAGGGGCGCCGCTCTCCCCGCATCTGCATGCGTTCACCAGTCTGGAAGCTCCCAAAAGCTGGTCCTTTTGGGTTTTTACGGAGGCCCTGTGACACGGACGTGATGGATTACAGCACTGGCTGTTGGATATTGACACAACCTCTATCCCCTCTCCCCTCCGCAGAGATCAGGGCAGTGGGACTGAGAATTCCAACCCTCTGATCACAAGGTTGGTTCTCCAGGCAACCAGCCCCCATCCTCGGGTGACCTAGATGCTTTCAGAAGTTAGAGACGCTCTTCCTGCCCTCATCACTGGTGTTCCTGGAGTTTTTAGGAGCTTTGTGCCAGAAGCAAGGATGAAGACCCAATATATCTTTCTTACTATAAATCACAGTATCACAGTTACTGTAGATTTTGGGTGTATATTCAGTTTAAGCATCTTTATTCCTTTCCATTAATTTTGATGATGTTTCTATTTTTTTTTTTTAAAGATTTTATTTATTTATTAGAGAGAGAGAGATCACAAGTAGGCAGAGAGGCAGGCAGAGAGAGAAGGGGAAGCAGGCTCCCTGCTGAGGAGAGAGCCCAATGTGGGGCTCGATCCCAGGACCCTGAGATCATGACCTGAGCCGAAGGCAGAGGCTTTAACCCACTGAGCCACCCAGGCGCCCCGATGATGTTTCTATGATTCGTTTTCTGATTAGTACATAACATTGCCTTCAAATGTGACTTCTTCAGAGCACACAAAGAATGTCTTTTTCCATTTTGTTTTTTGTATTTTTCTTAATATCCTATAATTTTTATTTTAATTTAAATCATGCATATAGTTATTCAGTCATTATTTTCATTCACTGAATTTTTTTTGTTAAGATTTTATTTATTTGAGAGACAGCAGGAGAGAGAGAGCAGGCAGGGGGGAGGAGCAGAGGGAGAGGGAGAAGCAGGCTCCCTGCTGAGCAGGAAGGTGGGACTCAGTCCTAGGACCCTGGGATCATGACCTGAGCCGACAGCAGATGCTTAACCAACTGAGCCACCCAGGCGCCCCGCATTCACTGAATTTTTTAAAAAGTTTCTGTATTATGGTAAAATATATAACATAAAATGTATTATTTTAACCATTTTAAGTGTCCACTTCAGTGATACTAATTATGTTTACAGTGTTGACAGCCATCACCATTATCTATTTCCAGAACTTTCTCATTACCTCAGACAGAACCACTATACACATTAAACAATAACTCCACATTTCCCCTTCCCTCCAGCTCCTGATACCCTGTAATCTATTTCTCCTGTCTGTGAATTTGCCTATTGTAGATATTTCATGTAAGTGGAATTATAAAATGTTGTGTTGTTTTTGGTTTGTTTCACTTGGCGTAATGTCTTCCAAGGTTCATCCTGTGACATGAATCGTGTATCAGAACGTCACTCTTATTTATGGCTGTATACACACACACACACACACACACACACACTATAGTTTCTTTATTCACTGTTGATGAACACTTGTGTTTCCATCTTTGGCTCTCGCGGATGATGCTGCAGTTCACGTAGGTTCATGGGTATGTGTTTGAGTGTTTTCAGTTTGGGGGAATATACCTGGGAGCGGCCTTGGTGGGTCCTATAATCATTCTATGTTTAACTCTGAGGAACTGCTCACCTGTTTTCCACAGCGGCTGAACCCATTTCATATTCCTCCTGCAATGCATAAAAGTCCCAGTTTTCTCCACATCCTTACCTATGCTTGTTATTTCCTGTTTTGTTTTTGTTTTAATTCTCATTATTATAGCCATCCTAATGGATGTGAAGTGGTATCTCATTGTGGTTTTGTTTTTGCACTTTCCTAATGACTAATGGTGTTGAACATCTTTTCTTGTGCTTATTAACCATTTATATACATTCTTTGGAAGAATGTATATTCAGATCCTTTGCCCATTTTTTAAATTGGGTTGTCTTTTTGTCGTTAAGCTGTAGGAGTTCTTTATACATTCTTGATACTAAGCTCTTACTATATGATTTGCAAATATAGTCTGGATAGTGAATCAGTATATATGATTTGCAAGTAGTTTATCCTATTCTGTACCTTGTCTTTCCACTTACCTGATAATTTCTTTTGATGCACAAAAATTTTTAATTTTGATGGAGTCTGACTTACCTGTTTTTCCTTTTGTTTCTCAGGCTTTTGATGTTTTATGTAAGAATCCGTTGTCAAATCCAAGGTCATGAAGATCTACCACTATGTTTTAAGAGTTTTCTAGTTTTAGCTCTTTTATTTAGGTTGTTGATCCATTTTAATTTTTACATATGGTATGAGGTAGGGGTTCAGCTTCATTCTTGGGCATGTAGAGATCTAGTTGTTCTAGTACCGTTTGTTGAAGAGACTTTCCCCATTGAATGAACTTGGCACCCATGTCAAAAATCATTTGGCCATTGATGTGTGGATTTATCTATGGATTCTCAATTCTATATCCTTGGTTTGCCCTTAATGCTGGTAACACACTGTTTTGATTACTATGGCTTCATAGTAAGTTTTGAAATCTGGAAGTGGGTATTCTCCAATTTTGTTCTTCTTTTTCAAGATCATTTTGGCTATTTGGGGTGCCTTGCAATTCCCCTATGAATTTAATGACCAGCTTTTCCATTTATGCAAAAAAGACTATTGGAATTTTGAATGAAATTGCATTGAATATGTGATCATTTGGATAGTATTGACATCTCAACAATTTGTCTTCCAATCCATGAACATGTCTTTCCATTGATTTGGACTTGTTTAATTTCTTTTATCCTTGCTGTACAGTTTTCAGTGTACAAGATTTTTGTATTTTTGGTTAAATTTATTCCCAGGTATTTAATTCTTTCAGATGCTATTGTAAATGGAATTGCTTTCTTAGTTTCCATTTTAGATTGTTATTGCTGATGTGTAGAACCACAACTGATTTTCGTGTGCTGATCTCATGACTTGCAATTTTGCTAATTTATTTGTCACTAGTAGATTTCTTACGGTTTCTTTGGGAATTTATCTGTGTATAGAATCATGTCATTTATGAATATAGTTTTACTTCTTTTTTTCTGATTTTGATGCCTTTGAGTTCTTGTCTAATTACTCGGGCTGGAAGTTCAATACAGTGTTGAGTAGCAGGGGTAAAGGTCGGCATCCATATCTTGTTACTGATTTTATTTTATTTTATTTATTTATTTATTTGTTACTGATTTTAATGGGAAAGCTTCCATTCTTTCAACATTAATTATGTTGTTACCTGTGGGTTTTTCACAAATTACCTTTATTGTGTTGGATAAGTTCCTATCCATGGTTTTCTGACTGTTTTTATCATGAAAGGAGATTGAGTTTTGTCAAGTGCCTTTGCTGTGTTTATTGAAATGATCATGTCTTTTCCTTCATTTTATTAATGTGATGTATTACATAGATTGATTTTCTTATATTAGCCCGCTTTTGTGTTCCCAGGATAAATCCTACTTGCTCATGCTATATGATAATTTTATTAAGCTCTTACATTGTTTGCTTGTACTTTTTTGAGGAGTTTTAAATATTCCTTTTTTCTTTAAGATGTTATTTATTTATTTGGCAGAGAGAGAATGCACACGCAAGTACGGGGAGCTGCAGAGGGAGAGAGGAAGCAGGCTCCCCACTGTGTGGAGAGCCTGGATGTGGGGCTCAATCCCAGAAGCCTGGGATCGTGACCTGAGCTGAAGGCAGATGCTTACCAACTGAGCCACCCAGGTGCCCCTTAAATCTATATTCCTAGGAGACATTGAGTATTAAGATTTTCCTGTGGTGGGGCGCCTGGGTGGCTCAGTGGGTTGGGGCCTCTGCCTTCGGCTCAGGTCATGATCCCAGCGTCCTGGGATTGAGCCCCGCCTCGGGCTCTCTGCACAGCGGGGAGCCTGCTTCCCTCTCTCTCTCTCTGCCTTCCTCTCTGCCGACTTGTGATCTCTCTGTCTGTCAAATAAATAAATAAAATCATAAAAAAAAAAGTAAAGATTTTCCTTGGTATATTTATTTTCTTTGGTATTAGAGAATTTCTGGCCTCCTAGAATGAGTTAGGAAGTGTTCCCTACTATTCTGTTTCTTGGAAGAGTTTGAGATAAACTGCTATTAATTTTTAAGCGTGTGGTTGGTAGTGTTTTTTTAGTCTCTTCCCCCACACCCCTCGCCGGTCTTCTTTCATAATATAGGCGGTTACTGCTACATATTTTCAGAGCTGCCTTTGCTGCATTCCATAAATTTGGATATGCTGTGCTTCTGTTTTCATTTGTCTCTAAGCTCTTTTAGCATATTTAAAACAGTTGTTTGAAGTCTTTGTCTAGTAATTCCACTCTCAGTTTCCTCAGGAACTGTTTTGGCCAGTATATCTTATTTCTTTAAATGGGCCATCCTTTCCTATTTTCCTATTTCTTTGTATGCAGTGTGATTTTTGTTGAAATAATGGATTTTTTTTTACCTTAAAAATTTTTTAGTTAAAAATTTGTTACATTAGTTTCAAGTGTATAATAATTCAACAGTTTTATACATTACTCATCAAGATAAGCATCCTCTTAATCTCCTTTATCTATTTCACCCATCCCCTCGCCCCTTTCCCCCTTGGCAGGCACCAGTTTCTTCTCTGTAGTTCATAGTCTGTCTTTTTGTTTGTTTGTTTTGTTTCTCAAATTGCACATATGAGTGAAATCATATGGTATTTGTCTTTCGCTTATTTCACTTAGCATAATACCCTCTAAGTTCATCCATGTTTTTGCAAATAGCATGATCTCATTGTTTTCTTATGGCTGAATAATAGTCTACCGTGTGTGTGTGTGTGTGTGTGTGTGTATATATCTTCTTTCCATATTCATCCATCGATGGACATGTGGGCTGCTTCCATACCATGGCCATTCTAAAAAAATGCTGCTGTAAACATAGGGATGCACATACCTTTTTGAATTAGTGTTTTCATCTTCTTTGGGTAAATACCCAGTAATGGAATTATTGCATCATATGGTAATTCTATTTTTAACTTTTTTTGAGGACCCTCCAGACCATTTTCCATAGTGATTGTACAGTTTGCATTCCTACCAACAGTGCACCAGGGTTCCCCTTTCTCCACATCCTTGCCAACACCTGTTATTTCTTGTCTTTTTGATACCAGCCATTCTGACGGTGTGAGGTTATATCTCATTGTGGTTTCCATTTGCATTTCCCTGATGATAAGTGATGTTGGGCATCTTTTCATGTGTCTTTGGGGCATTTGTCTGTCTTCTTTGGGAAAAATATCTATTCAGGTACTCTGCCCATTTCTTAATCAGATTATTTTTTTAATTGTGTAAATTCTTTATATATTTTGGATATGAAACCTTATCACGTATGTCATTTGAAGATATCTTATATCTTGCCTTGTTGTTTTGTTGATGATTTCCTTTGCTGTGCAAAAGCTTTTTATTTTGATGTAGTCCCAGTGGTTTTGTGTGTGTGTTGTTTGTTTTTGTTTGTTTGTTTTGGTTTTTGGGGTTTTTTTGCTTTTCCCTTGCCTGAGGAGGCCTATCTAGAAAAATGTTTCTTTAGCTGATATCAAAGAAATTACTGTCTGTTTTCTTCTAGGAATTCTGTGGTTTCAGTTTTCACATTAAGGTTTAATGCATTTTTTAGTTTATTTTTGTATATGTTGTAAGGAAGCAGTTTAGTTTCATTCTTTGCTGTGTAGCTGTCCATTTTTCCCAATACCATTAGTTGACTGTCTTTTCCCTGTTGTATAGTCTTGTCTCCTTTGTCATAGATTATTTGACCATATAAGCTTGGATTTATTTCTGGGCTGTCTGTTTTGTCCTGAAAACTGGGTATTTTACTTTTATTATGTAGCTGGGGAAATCAGATTTTCCCCTTCCCCAAAGTTTGACTTTTTTTTTTAATTGTTGAAGGCTGTGGTGGTCCATTTGTTTGATGAGTATGCTCAACGGTTTGTGCAGAGAGTGTATTCCTTGCTGCATTTTTCTACTGAAGACTGTTCCTTAACTTGCATTCAGGGAGTATTTCGACAGAGATTTCCTTGAATGCCAGGAGTGAGTGAGTGAGTGAAAGATAGAGAATGAGAATCTTTCCTAATTTTTGCAGACTGGCTCTGTGTTAGGATTCTAACTCAGAGCACAGAGCCAGGACCCCATATTGGGAATGGGGACCGTAGGTTTCATGGCAACTACCAAACTGTGGAGGGAGTAATGGGGCAAACACAAGTAAAACACCACAGTTCTCCTAAATAAGTTGGCCCCCCGCCTTTTTTTTAACTTAGCATTTGCTTGATTGCTGTAAACCTTGGACTGTCATACAGAGTTCTGACTGTTTTTCAGTATCTCTGTTGGGAGGGGAGATTGGAGCTCTCCACCCCGTCATGTTGCTGATGTCACTTCTCTTTTTGGCTTTTAAACTTTATTGATGAATTAGATACGAAAGTGACTTTTACGTCCGGCCACTTCAGAATTTGAGCTGCTGAAGAAAAATGACTTCTCCATGAGCTTATGTTCAAGTGGTTTCCTAGAACTCACTACTTTTCTCCCTGTGTCAGGCCTTCTCGTTTCATGGATGTTTCGTTACGGAGCTTCTCCCTGTGTTGTGACCTACTAAGCCGGGTTTGCCACACGGCGGTCACTTCCTGTAAGGATGCTCTCGAAAATCACCTTCACGTGATCGTCGGTACACTCATACCCCTTGTGAATGGTCACACGGAGGTGCAGGAACAGGTACTGTCCAAGTCCCCTTTGCAGTGATACACGAAATAACCTTGAGACAAGGTGAAGTTCTTGGGAGGAGCTCAATGTTTTATGTTTACTCGGTGTAGTCATTTCAGTGAAAATATTCTTTGAAAAATGGGTGGAAAAACATTTTCAGTGAATTAATATTTATAATCCTTTAATTACAGAGCACTTAGTAATTTTGATCTCACAAATAACAGAACCTAAGAGTTTCTGTGTCTTTGGTTGAAGTGTAGAGTTGATAACAACCAGGGACAGCAGTTGACATCACTGTGATGGTGCGGGAGATACGTCTACAGAATGTTCCAGACATATTGGCACTTTTCTATTCCGCTGCTCATCCCGTAGCAGCACCTTACATATTTGTTCAGTCATTTGAAAGCACAGGAACAGTCATAGGTGGTACTATAGAAATAATTAGAACATTTTATCTGAACTGGGTTAGTAGAGTTTTTATCATTTATTACAGTAGGTTTCGTTGTTTTACTTTAAAATATAATTAAACCATTTTTCCCTTTTGATTTTTTTTCTTCTTTAAATTATGTTTAGGTATTGGACTTGTTGAAATACCTAGTGATAGATAACAAGGATAATGAAAACCTCTATATGACAATTAAACTTTTAGATCCTTTTCCTGACCATGATGTCTTTAAGGATTTGCGCATTACTCAGCAGAAAATTAAATACAGTAAAGGACCTTTTTCACTTTTGGAGGTAATAATTATTCCATCATCTTACTATTTTGTATTAGGGTAGAGAGCAGTACTTTTTGAAAACTCCAATTCTCTAAAAGTAAAAAACGGAATCTTTTTAAAAAATTGTGTTTAAAAAAAATAACATAAGATTTGCCCTTTCAACAAATAAAAAGCTGAATCTTAATATATCCTTCTGTATTGCAGTAAAATTATAAATATCAAGGTTCTTGGTTTAAGATCTGAAATTCAGTAAGGGAAGGAATATGATCTGAAATATGCTTGATTTTCATACGCATCTGATCCATTAATATCTCAAAATTACCATCTGATCCTTTGAGGGACAACTTAATGTTTGAATTAGAGATGATATTTGACTTTTTAAGGACTTTTTCTAGTTTTAATCTTACTTTAATCTTTATAAGCTTGAAAATTACGTTCAGGTGAATTTTTTGGTTTAAATGTTGTAATTTTAATGCCATACGCTATATTTGATTATATATCAATATGGTAATATAGTTAAATATACTAAGATATAAAACTAGAGTTACAGTGCTAAATAAGTAGAAATTTAAGCTTTTCCTTTGGAGGATGCTATTACAATCTTAAAATCTTAAGTATGTTATCATGAAAGATGCTGTTACTATTTAAGTGATTACAACATTGGCAGATTTGAAATGGAAGAAGCCATTTATTTCTGCCTCGTGTGGTATTAATAGTGATATGAATCAGTGTCTGTAAAAGAAACTTACTAATTTTTTTCTTCAAGTTTTATTTGATAGACTTCATCCATGTCTAAAAAGCACATTATTTTTAACTAATTTTCTCTTTTAGGAAATAAATCATTTTCTCTCCGTGAGTGTTTATGACGCACTTCCTTTGACCCGGCTGGAAGGGTTGAAGGATCTCCGCAGACAACTGGCTCAGCATAAGGACCAGATGGTGGACCTCATGAGAGCATCTCAGGGTACTGATGTTAATGACGCGGGTTATTGGTACCTCTTTCTTTTCAAGAGAGTCTTTTATAAATTCTTGCTCTTTGTTTAGTTGCCATGGACTTACTTTAGACTCTCATCGTGTAGTTCATCATTTCTCTTCTCCCTGTAAAAGAGATTGTGAGTGGGCTCCTCACCTTGAATTAACCCCATTTTATTCATCCTCTACACCTCTGCCAGAGTGGTTTCTCTAAACCCAGACACGATCGTGTTACTCTGCTGCTTGAAAAGTGTTGGGTTTTTTTTTTTTTTTTGCTTTTTTTTTTTGCTTGAAAGTTTTAACCACTTCCTCCCGCCTGAAAAAAACATTTGCATTCCTCAGGGCCAGACATATGGTAACCTGTGCGTATTGTTCCAGCTTGTTTAAATAAACGAAACGTTTGCCACTTTAAGTCTCTTATGTATGTGCATACGTATAATCATGGACATGTACGTGTGTGTGTGCTTTTCTATATACACACACATTTGTATATGTTACTAGTTTTTTTTTCTTAAGAAAAAATTCATTTTTATGTTAATTTGATTGGCATTTAGGTTATTGTAGTATTGTACTTAGGGGAAACTTTTTTTATTGTTTTGATTCTCATCTTTTGCCCGTTAATTTCCTATTTCCATGGTGGTTTTTTTTCCCCAGTAGTTTTTTTTTTTTTTTCCCCCAGTAGTTTTAAAAACTAATTTTGGTTTGGATCGTATGAGCTCAGAGTTTGTAGTGCATTTGTTCTGAGATGTGTGTGTGTGTGTAAAAGATGCACACCTCTTTCTTTTGTTCTTATGTGTTTGGGTAATTCATTGGTCCAGACCTATCTTGTCCAAAACAGCCACTAACTGTTTTTAGATATTTAAATTTCAGTGAATTAAAGTTTAGTAAAATTTCAAATTGAGTTTCATTATCGTACTAGCACATGTCAGGTCCTCAGGAGTAACGACGCTCATGGCTGTTGTTGGACAGTGTGCGTTATAGAACGTTTCTTTCTCTCTCTAAATCTAGGGCTTAGAGACCAAAGTGTGCTTCCAGGTTTCTTGTTGCTTAATGTCGAATGATTTTTGTGTTTCTTACTCTTAGTGATTTTGCTAAGGTGTTGGCCGATCGGCGCAACTTACTTCTCTTTCTCTGTCCTCAGACAGTGCTTCACACACCGTTACATGGTTCTGTTTGGCAAGGAAGTTCAGATACGTTCACATTGTGTTTTTCCACCTGCTCGTGATTTAAAACCTTGTTTTTAAAAAAAACTTTATGAAAGTTTTCTAGTCAGATAATTTAATCTGTAAACGTATTGTAAAGAAACGTGTTTTCTCCATTGTAGTTGAAACCATTTTTTTCTGAACTGCTCCTAGATAACCCGCAGGAGGGCGTCATGGTGAAGCTAGTTGTCAGCTTGTTGCAGTTATGCAGGATGGCCGTGAACCACACTGGGGAAAGAGAGGTTTTAGGTAAGCCCTTTGGCTAAATGAGTATGAGTTTTTATGTTGGAGTGGTCATCTCTGTTTTCAAATTCAGTAACTACGGTTTGTCGATTTGGGATAATAGGAAAACGTGAGATGCTAGCCGAGGTGTATTTCTGCTTAGTCGAAGTGTCCCTAAGCAGCCCTCCTTTTCTATTTTCCTTCCTTAAACATTTGCATGAAGTGAAAAGTTGGTGATTTATACGTGTGCATCCCTGTTCATTTAAAAGTATCCTATAAATATTTAGGAAAGTCACAAATAAATATTGGTAGTATTAGGTTGCAAATAAATTGACTTCTGATTTATTTTGTAAATATAACAGTACTTATGAATCTTTTTGATAGGGCAGAGTAAGAATGGGCATTTGGAGGGCTAGGTGAGTTAAATGCAGATGGGAAAAACCCCATCCAGGCAGGCCCTTTCCTACTACCATTTGGGGGTATCCTAGTGTCAGGTAAAGAGCCACCACACATCCCACCGTGAAGAGGTGTTTAGAGTTAGTCTAAATGATCACTGGATGGAGACACTGACTGAAGTCACCTGGAGGTTGTCATGACAACATTGCTTCAGATAAGAGAAATGGGAGGGATAAGAGGTCCTTCGCAGATTCTTTCTTTCAGTGGAGTCTTTCTTGTCTTCTCAGTGGGAGCCTAGTAACTAGACCACTTCTTTATTTTGTAAGTTTTTTTTACTGAAATATACTTTATGTACAAAAAAGTGTACAGATAGAAGTCTGTAACTTGGAAGTTTTCACAGGCAGAAAGTACCTGTGCCTCTAGCACCCAGACCAAGAAACTCGAAACAAGAGCCTTACCAGCACCCTGGAAGTTTCCTCTGACCAAGGAATTCACATGTTTGTCTGTAGTTGAACTATTCTAGTGACAGACCTGCTGTGCTCCAGGAGCCCGGAGTGGCTTTCCCGCTAGCATAAAATCTTAGTATGGTTGTTCATCATTCTTAGAGGTGAAAGACTAAAAGCTTTCACCCCCAGGTCAGGAAGAAAACAGGGTTGCCTGCTTTCACCAGTGCTGGTCCAAGTTGTACTGGAAGTTCTGGCCAGAGCAGTGGAACAAGAAGAAAAGAAAAAGCATCCAGATTGGAAAAAAAGAAGTAAAACTGTCTCTAGTCACAGACGACATGATCCTATGTCTAGAAAATCCCAGAGAATCTACAAGAAATCTGCTGTAGTAAAGCTAATAAATGAATTTAACACAATTGCAGGATATAGAATCCACATACACAGTTTAGTTGTGTTTCTGTACGCCAGCAGTGAACAGTCGAGAAAGAAAATTGCATTCCATTTACGATTCTCTTCATAATAGCGGACCAGCTGTTGGTCTGCTTGGACCAGACCAGGAGAATCCAGTGCTTGGGGGAAGTTTAACCAAGGAAGTGAAAGACTTGTACGCTCGCTCTCAGAAGCGAGTCGCCAAGTACACCCCACACTCGGGGAGAGGAACTAGGGCTACACCTTTTGAAAGGAGAGCTATCAAAAAATTTGTGAGTGTATTTTAAATTCCCTCATGGCTGGGGGAGAGCGTGAGGGACTTCTCTGGCAGGAACTGCTCTCTCTTCATCTGGTTAGTGATAACACAGGGGGAAAAAAATGTGTGTGTGAATTTTCACTGAACTGAGTATTTAAGATTTATGTACTTTATGTATAAATACCTCAAAAATGTTTTAACAGCTTTAAAGTCTGTTGATGTGTTCATACAGTAGCTGTGTTTAGACTTCCATCCTTACTCTCTGTATTCTGTTACTAATTTTATAGGGGAAAATATCTTTTGCCTGCATGGATATATAAAGAAAATGCTACAATATATAGTATTTTCTTTAATCTATTCAGAATCTTTGAGAAACCACTTAAATCTTGAAGGATGATGAAACATGATATTTTTGAAATTAGAAAACTTGTTTTATGGGAGATCTTTTAGCTACAACTATACTGAAAAGGAATTTCTAAATCTAGAGGCTGTTGGAAGCTGCTTGGGAGAAGTGGGTCCTGTCGATTTCTCCACGATAGCCATACAGCATAGTAGAGATACATCTTCTACCAAGGCCCTGGAGTTATTTGAAGATAAACAACTTCAGTGGACCTTCATTACGCTGACCTACCTGAACAACACGCTGGTAGAAGATTGGTGAGTATGGAATGACCCTGTATATATCTGCTTGTACCTACTTCATCCGACATTCAGGGAGATTGATACTTACCAAAATTAACATCTTCTGAAACAAAAGCATTCTCCTTCAAGTTGCCATACTTTTCTTTTAACCTCAAGTATTTTAATGAAAATCATTGTATTTTTATTCATTGCCATAATCCCTGAAGCCCTACTATGTGCCAGGCACTGGACTCACAGATGAGCATACCAGATAAGGTCCATGTTAAATTCTAGAGACAGTAGACTAGACAAACCATAAGAAAACTGCCAGGTGGTTCAATACAGAACATTAAAAATAGAAGAATTGCAAAAGCGGATGTTTCGGGCACTTGTCAAAATCAAAGGCACTGCTCTCATTGAGAGTATTTTGATCCTTTTAAAATAAGTCCTAGAGAAGAAGCATCAGTAACTCGAAAAATCTTAAGCTAATCAGACAGGGTTTTCTTTTGCCCATTGATTGTTTCTGCAAATAAAATTGCAAGGATTGTATCCTAATTTCTGGTTGGTGGCTGTGAGATTATTTCTGCTTTCTTTGCCCCCCTTCCTCCCTGCAGTGATTAGTAATTCAGGTTTACTGAAGGAATATTAAAAAATGTTTGATAATTTTGGCATTTATGCTGTAGAATTTTAATTATAGAATTTTTTTTTTTTTTTAGATTTTATTAGAGATTTTATTAGATTTTATTAGAGAGAGTGAGCGAGTGAGAGAGAAGGGAGAGGGAGAGGGAGAAGCAGAGTCTCCTTTGAGCAGGGAGCCTGACACGGGGCTCAATCCAAGGACCTCGAGATCATGACCTGAGCCAAAGACAGACGCTTAAATGACTGAGCCACCCAGGCGCCCCTTGACTTTTTATTTAGAGATGTAAAACTTCCTAATGTAAAAACTGCCTGACACAGTTGACCTTTATACTTTATAGTTGAACGACACAGGTTTGAACTGCCTGGGTCCACTTAAATGTGGACTTTTTTCGATAAATATGGTATGGTACTGTAAATGTATTTTCTCTCCCTTATGACATTCTTCAGAACATTTTCTTTTCTCTAGATTATTTTGTTGTAAAAATACAGTATGTAACACATACATAAATATGTGGTAATTGACTATGTTATCTGTATGTCTTCCTGTCAACAGCAGGCTATTAGTGGTTAAGTTTTGAGGGAGTCAGGATTTAGACACAGATTTTGACTGTGTGGGGATCAGTGCTCCTAACTCTTTCAAGGGTCAACCTGTAATATAAATTTTAAATTTTAGATTTAAATTTTGGGGGGGGTTGTTTCACATTTATCAGTAGTTGATATACTTCATGGGCGTCTGAATTACGTGTTTTTCAGTGTCAAAGTGCGATCAGCTGCTGTTACCTGTTTGAAAAGCATTTTAGCCACAAAGACTGGACATAGTTTCTGGGAGATTTATAAGACGACACCTGATCCCATGCTGATCTATCTACAGCCTTTTAGAACATCAAAAAAAAAGGTCTCTCAAATAATGTTTATTGAATATCCACTATATCTGGAACACTTCTCTTTACTGTGGGATATGAATATCAAGTTGCCTAAATAACATTATACTAACATTTGACCTTTCTTAGTAGTAATTCCAACTGTATTTGAATCCAGGGCATTTGTGTTTTTAATTATAGCAGTGTGGAAAAGTTGAGACAGAAAGCTCAACTTACGATTGATTTGGGGGATAGGAGGAGTTCTTAATGATAGGCCTTCTTAGGAGTAGAAAACCTTTACATTGATCCCATGAAATCCATTGATGCCGGGTGTGGCTTTTAGGTATTTTGCAACAAGCAAGTGTTTATTTCCATAGGAAGTTAAAGTATCACAGCCCCCTGGTGAAATGTAAGATGACCTATAGATTTCTCCCTTTTTCCACTTTAATATCATAACCATATTTGACTGAAAGGACTCTGAAGGATATTTAAGAACTCCTGCTTCTCTTTTAGTCTAAGTATTCCTCTTTAATATTTTCTTTTCATAAAGCAATTGGGAGGTAAACAGTCGAATTTTCACCAAATTAACTTTGGAACAAAAACCCATCGTAGTAATAGTCCTTTTAATATATCATAAATATAATTTTGGTCTTAGTGAAATTACTGGTAATATAAACTATTAATAAAACCAGTAATATAATCACTAAGACACTGTGGTTTTAACGTTTTGAAATCCGTCCTCTGTGGTAGGCTTGGGCCGGTTTCATCCATGAGAGCGTGAGGCAGAGAGTCTGTGACGTGTGTAATGTGCTACCGCAGAGCTGAGAGTGGCGCTCAAGTATCCTGCTGGGTAGACTAGTAATTTTTTATCACACCAATTGGCCTCCTTATAAACATAAACATATATGAAGAGTTACCCATTGCCTCCAGAATTATTTTAAACTATATTTAGTTTGGTTTGGAAACAGGTTTATGTCTAGGTATTTGTTCTGCATAGAAAAGAGAAAATGTATTTCTAATTACCTTACTTACATGTTTTGACTATTTTCTTTCTAGTTTTTAGAAGTGCCCAGAACAGACAAAGAAAGTCCTTTAGAAGGCCTGGACGATATGAGCCTGTGGATTCCTCAAAGTGAAAATCATGACGTTTGGGTAAAGAGGCTGACTTGTGCTTTTTTGGATAGTGGAGGCACAAAAAGTGAAATTCTTCAATTACTAAAGCCAATGTGTGAAGTAAGAAGATTAACGAGTCTGCTTTAATCCCTTTCTATCTGTGCTTTTTGTATTTGAGCCTTCTCTTAGTAGTTTTCTTTGGTTGTCCCATTCCATTTGGCATCAGAGTCCATATTTACAACCTCTCTTTCTAGAGTGCGGGGGTCATGCACATCATCTCCAGGAAGCATCCCCTGCGCTCAGCTGTTGGGAATCCATCAAACAGGGCGTCTTCATGTAGCTGGAGCTCTGTGCAGTCGGGTTCAGCTGCGGGGTGGCTGCCTACCGGAGGAGCTCTAGAGGGTGCCTTGAATAGTTTGTTACTGACAATAGTTAAAATACTGATGACCGTAAATTACTTATATTAACCAAAAGTTTGCTTTTTTTATTAATTTTTTTTAAGGTGGTTGTCATTTACTTTCCCTAGTATACTTTCTTGAGTAAGGAAAAGAGATAGGATAGCAGTTAACATTGCTTTTTTATTTTTATTTATTTTTTGTTTTTTTAAAGATTTATTTATTTATTAGAGAAAGAGAGATTGATTGAGCAAGCACTGTCTTTCTCTCCCTTCCCACAGAGGGAGAGAGAGAGAGAATTCCAGGCAGATGCCATGCTAAGTGTGGAACATGAGGCGGGGTTCCATCTCATGACCCCGAGATCACGACCTGAGCCCAAACCAAGGGTTGGATGTTTAACTTACTGTACCACTCAGGCACCCCTGCTTTTTTATTTTTGAAGGTCTAATACAGTTTATTTCAGTAGAGTAAAGGTCTATGCCAAATCAAATACAGTTTTTACATACTTTTATCAAGTATGCCATTCAAAACAGTATAATATTATGATGCTCTAAGACTTTAATGCTAACCTAATTTATATGGTCCCATCAAGCACGATTCAATGACAGTGTGAAGACAAAATATATGACTAGTTCAAGCATCTACCAGTTAAAAGTAACTAAGTGATAGACAATGGGGTGGATGGAACTGGAGGGTATTATGCTGAGCAACATTAGTCAGTCGGAGAAAGGCAAATACCATATGATTTCACTCATATGTGGAATTTATGAAACAAAACAGATGAACATAGGAGAAGGGGAGAAAAGGAAGAGGGGGGGAGACAAACCGTAAGAGACTCTTCTCGATAAAGGGTTGATAGGAGGTGAGTGGGGGATGAGCTAGACGGGGGATGGGCATTAAGGAGGGCTTGAGGGCACTTATGGTGAGCCCTGGGTGTTGTGTGTAAGGGACGAATCACTGAATTCCAACTCCTGAAACCAATTTCACCATGTATGTTAACTAACTAGAATTTAAGTAAAAACTTGAAATAAAAAAACCAAAACTGACAGAGGAATATTTTGATAAAGTGCCCTCATTGAAAGCAGTTTAAAAAGCAGTCTTTGCTTCTACAGAAGAAGTGTTGGCAGTGAAAAAATGATCACACCCTGCGTTAGTACGTCGTAGTCGTCCTGAGTCAGCCCCGTGAGAGCCTCGACACACAGTGTGTTTCCCATTAGTGGACACGGCCAAGGGTTTTTAATAAAGTTCTGACTTTGTGCCACAAGATAAAATGTTCCAGATACACACATACACAACACCCGAAGTCCAGATTCCTTCAGTTCTTTATTTCTAAAACTGCCGTTTTTATTTGTCTTTATTTTAAAAAGAAAAAAAGTGTGCATTTGGTAATCTGTCATCTGTTTTGTGACTGTGGTATGTGATGAGTATATGAAGAGAGTACCTTGACAGAGATAACATTGAGTACTATTTTTTTTTTAAAGATTTATTCATTTATTTGACAGATCACAAGTAGGCAGAGAGGGGGGGAAGCAGGCTCGCCGCTGAGCAGAGAGCCCGATGCGGGGCTCGATCCCAGGACCCTGAGATCATGACCTGAGCCGAAGGCAGAGGCTTTAACTCACCGAGCCACCCAGGCACCCCAAGATTGAGTACTATTTTAATGTACTACAAGGATTAAAGTACTTTTCTACACTTTGGAGTATATCACAAATAAGTACCGAAATTGTATACTCAAATTGAAGTTTATTAAAATAATAAACAATTGAACATGACTGTTGTAGCTTTTCACCGAGGGTAGAAAACGTACAAAAATTAGCTTTTCAGCTTTTCTCTTAAACTTTGATTCCCCATTTTCCTTTATATCAAATTAGAAAACTGTAGGTTATTAGTAACACTTTCCAACTATGAAATATTATTTGCAGTCTTGATGTAGTGATTTCATTTGTAAGCATCATCCTATCTCCTTACGTGCATGTGGCCTAGATCGGCAATGACAGCTGTCCTGTAACTAACAGATACGTTTCACATCGACACTCTAGGTTACTTGAATTTTTCTTGAGCACTGCCTGGCACATGCATTTTGTGTGTGTTTTAGAGATACATTGAGTTCATGACAGATTTGTCTATCATTTTTCTTTTAAGTCTAATTAAGTCTAATATGCCGGTAATAGGGAATGAAAATGTTAAGTGAAACAGATTATTTTCACGCAGACTGCTGACTCGATGTGTTTGTACGTTCCAGGTGAAAACGGACTTTTGTCAGACTGTGCTCCCATACTTGATTCATGATATTTTACTCCAAGATACAGATGCATCATGGAGAAATCTGCTTTCTGCACACATTCAGGGATTTTTCACTAACTGTTTCAGACACTCCTCACCGACGAGCCGATCCACGACCCCTGCGAATTTGGATTCAGGTATTGTGTTAAATTTCTGGCATTTATACTGTTAACTTCTCAGTTCCAGGGAAAGATTTGTTTGAATCCCTTCAGGATGCTATAATGGCTTAATTCCGTAACCTCCGAGTTTATTTTCTCATCATCTGTAGCATGGAGATGAAAGTTGTGGTCTGTTTTTGGTGAGATAATGTATGCAAAGCATCTGGGGGAGTACTTGACAGGTAATACCTTCATCAGGGGGTTGTGGCTACTAGTAGTGGAGCAGCTAACAGCATTCTGTGTGTGTCAGGCCCTGTGCTGGGCACTGGCCCCCCGGATACAAAGAAGACAGCCTACATCCTCACAGTGGAAAAAGCAGACAAGTAAATGCAAGCAAATATTCTGAGTCCTGTGTTGGAAGATAGGTTGAAATTTTATGGTAAAAATCTGGCCAACTCATTTTTTTAAAATAATGCTTTGTATTACAGAATATTTGTTGTGGAAAATAATAGAGAAATTAGCATAAATTTAAAAATTAAGTTGCCTGTAATGCTATGATCTAGGAACACTGCAGTTAACATTTGGTATATTTCCTTGGATTTTTATTTTTTAAACAATTGCAACAACAGCAGCAAAAAAGCCCCAAAACAAAACAACCTCCCCCCAGAAAAAAGCAAAATAGATTATACTTTATTTACTTACATAACCGAATTTCTTATTATGCTTCATAATACGTATTTCCCACAGTAGGAGCTTACAGCAGGAGAACTTTCATGAGGAGCAGGAATCGTGTATTGCACGTATGCATAATACATCCATGCATATGGGATGGCTTGCTGTGGGTCAGTTTTTCAAACCTAAAATTAAAGGGAAAAAATTCACAAATCTAGAATTTTAACTTACTGTCTTTAATATGTGTTATTAGCGTATTTTATGTGCAGACATAAAACCAGGTACAAATTGAATTCGTGTACTTGTGACCAGTGCAGTTCTAAGGCAGGTATTGATGTGTGTGCTGTTTCACTGCAGCTAAGCTGCTCTAAGGTGGAGCTCTAACTTAGCTCTAACGTAGCTATAACTCTAAGAAAGAGCAGCTTAGCTGCACCGTAGGGGCTTGGGTGCCCGTAAGTGCAGTAGTTCGTTTCAAAAGAATAAGAAATGCCATTAAATTCTGCTTCTCCATTCATATTTATTAAGAACCAGTTTTGTGCCAGGTTCCTGCCTACCAGACGCGTAGAGCGTAAGGGAGACAGATGCCCAGAGGGAGGGATGGGCGTGAGCAAGTCTGTCGGGGCCTACGGGGAGCTCTCTGTCTTTGTCAGAGTCCGAGCAGCCACGCCGATGCCATGTGGATAAAAAGTCACAGAGAACGATGCTTGCCGTCGCGGACTACCTGAGGAGACAGAAGAGGTAACGAAGCGAACGTTGCTGCTTGAGTTGGGGGATTTAGAAGCGTAGCTTGTTAATTTTCATTTTAAAATTAAATTTTACATTTTGCTGGTTGAATTTTAACATGATTGTTTTAGGTGCTGCTGCCGCAAGGGGCTGTATTTAATTTGTGTGAAGCTTGGATCTTCTTGAAATAATCCATATTCAGGGTGGCACTTTGGTTAAGTCAATGTCATGAACTTCATAAGATAAAAGTTTCTTGACTGTGAATCATGGTCCTCAGAATGCGTGGTTCTGTTTACCGTGCTGTGGCAGTGCTTATTTTCTTGATGGTGATAAATGGTTTTGTTCCTGTGACTCCTCATGAGATTTCTAAGTGAGTGCAGGGGTCGCTAGAGGTCACGGTCAGATTGATCTATACTGCTCCCGAGTCGACCAGAGTTGCGAGGAAACAGTGTAGGAGGCCTGTAACTTGAGGAGGTAGGATGATGTCTTATGAGCATGCAGGCTGGTTGGTGGCAGTGGTTGGCAAAGCGCGAGAAGGAGAGGTGGGGGGAAATGAAAAAGCCCTGAATGCCTTTACGTCTGTATCCCCCTCATCCATCCCACTCCACTCTTAGAAGTGTTAGGTCTTTGAGCGTCTTTGTCTCCAGTTCAAAAGTTACTGATTCACTCTCTCGTCCTGTACCAGATCCTCTCCTGAGAAGGCCCAGAGAGAGCTTTAACTGTAGCCGGAAGCCTCTCTTTCCTCGCTGTGGGGGGCACTTTCACCCTGGGTCAGACGTTCTTCATCTTCTGTTCTTGTTCTGAATAGGCCTCACAGAAGAGCTGGAGAGAATAGAACAAAGGGCGTAAGGAGCCGAGTTCAAGTCCAGGCCCGGTGGTTAGGAACTGTGTGATCTCTGAGATGCAGGATCCCCAGGGGCTGCGGTTCAGTGTTAGCACCTGCCTCATCAGCCCGTAGGCATCATTTAATCACTGCAGCGACTGTTGATGACGTGTGCTGTCCCCGGGCTTTCCAAGCGAGGAAACCGAGGCTCAGGAAGTGAAGTTGCTGCAGATGCTACAGCTTGTGGTGGGGGGTCCAGCTGGATTTGAACCAGGTTGTGCCCTCCTAAAACCAGCGCTCTTAACCACGCCCTTTCGCGTCTCACACATACTGTTGGTTTTGGAAAAGGTGTTACCTCTGGTCCTTTCCAATCCTGACGTGCTGTTAGCACAGAAGACGTTGATTTGGTAACTTAGACGGTGAACTGCAGTAGGAAAAACACATAATCATCTCTTAGCAGAAACAGTACTTTGACTCCGTCGGCCACTTGAAAAACTTTGTGTAGGTGCTGCTCGCTGTGCTGCGCAGCCCGTGCTTAGCCTGTGGTCCACGGCCGCCTTGATGGAGGGCAGGTATGAGCCCCACACTTGTGTCATCTGATAACCCATGGCCTTCCTGGTTGGTGCTCCACGAGGGGTCAGAGATAGGGCTCTTCGGCCACGCTGAGAATGGGATAGCTGTATATTGGGGGACACACGGGTTCGGGCGATTTGAATGTCCTTTTCTTCTTCACCAGAGCTCGATACCACTGTACGCTAGATGAGCATGCTTTTCTCTTGATAGCAGAGTTGAAGAATGGACATGACCGCATGTCACGTTTCCCCTTAGACCTTCCTTAGGGACAGTCTTCGATGATGCTTTCTGGCTGGAGTTGAATTATCTGGAGGTTGCCAAGGTCGCTCAGTCTTGTGCTGCTCACTTCACAGCATTGCTCTACGCAGAAATCTACGCGGATAAGAAAAGCATGGAAGACCAGGACGAAAGGTAATGGAATTCAGACCTTTGGTTTTTTAAATTGGTGTTGACATTGTTTCAGTAAAGGTAATATAGTTCGTTTTGCTCCCGCTCCCCCATTTAAAAGACATCTTAGAAGTTTTTCTGTCTTTGAAAGTGAAATGATAATATTTTAAAAGAAATAAGTAATTATTCTCTGAAATAAAAGAGATGTTTATTACTTAAGAGTTGTAGAAATTCTCCGGATAGCAAATTCCAGAGGGACAGAGACTGCAGTTACTTTCTCTGTATTCCCCACAGCAGGTAGCCTCGGGAACTTACGTAAGTGATCACAGACAGTTTTCACATTGACCGATTCCCCAGTTGCAGCGAAATTAATTTTGCCACTAGTGCCCCAGCTTATTCAAGATCCACTTTACTTGCTGACTATACAGTGATATAACTGATTTCTTTCTGTGACTAAATCACTTTGATTACTTTGCTATCTACCTGGATTTCTACTGATTTACTTAGCTTTTCCTCTGAGTTAGAACTTTTCTAAGAGTCGGATAGATGTTTCCTCGATCATAGTGGAAAAGAAGAAACAGCAAGGGTAAAGAGTGGAAAAGCACCCTGTATTATCCCATCTGCCCTCCTCGGAGTTTATTCATCTGACGTAGCCTAGTGTTTATTTTTGTTGTCAGTCTCGTTTTCCAGCCACAGAGCCATTCATATTACAGAACTGAAATAGCAAAGATGTATAACGTTGCTACATTCCTCATGCTTGCGACTTACAGTTTCTGCTTTGGGTTGTCCTTAACCTGGAAGCGCTGTGGTTCTTAGACTGTGGAAACCCAGGAGCCAGAATTCAGATCCTACTCCAGACATAAATCAGTGTGCTTGGACTGATTTCTTAAGTCCCTGGCTTGGTATTTAATTTCTATTTTTCAACTGAAAACAACAATCTACGATATGTAGATACTGTGTGTAACATGTGATTGATATGTTCACCATCATTGTAGACTTTGTATGAAGACAATTCTGTTCTTTAAGTATGTGATGAGTAAGAAATTGATTATCGCTTATTCTTAGAGACTTAAAATTGGAGTCAGGGTCTGCATAGTAATTATGATCGGAATGTGTTTCAGTATCCTGGTTTCACAGGAGAGTATTTCTTACTAATCAGGAGTGAATAACTGAGCTCTTTGATGAGTGTAAATAAAATCACCTGAATTGGTAGGTAGGTGATGGAATAGAATTTGGCACATTTTTGCAAAATTGCTTGTTTATGAAGCAGAAGGGCCTGGATTTTTATTTTGGTTTACTTTAGGAACGAGTCCTTGACACATAAGGCTTGCTGTTTGCTTGAACAGTTTGGTTTTGATTTTCCCCCAGGTGCCTGATGGCAAAGGGAGGGCAGACAGAGAGACGAGCTAGAGGGAGGGGAGGGAATGCTAGTTTTCTTCAGTGACTCCAACAGGTGCCCTGCAGTTTGATTTGTTAACTTGCTCTTGAGAACAGATGAAATTTCCAAGTTAGTGTCTGGAGTTTTTTAGAAAGAACTCCTAAACTCTGTCAGACCCATTTAGAGCAGAGGCCTTAGCTCCCAGCCTCTGTGGTTCCAGTGTTCCCGGTTCCGGGGGCGCGGACTGCCGGGGAGGGCCGCGTGCTTAGCCGGGGTCAGTTAGAGCCTTGGGCTGACCAAGTCGTCACCTGCAGGACTGTCTCCCCATTTCTTTCTCTCCATGACTTGCCAGTAAGGCAGCTCTGTGTAGTGTCTGCATAGAAAGGTCGGGTGTCGTCAGTGCGCATCGTCCCTTAGCGCTCTGGGCCCCCTCCAGGAGGTCAGCGTTCCTCGTACTTAACGGACGAGTATGAACCCATAAATACACTCTAGTTTTCCTCATTTTTGAGCTTTATGATGACTTATATGTGGACTTTTCTTCAACTTGTTTTTCTGCTCAGTATTTTTGTGAGCTTTATATGTGTGTGGCTGTAGGTCATTCATTTGCCAGCCGCGTCATGTTCCTCGCAAGGACACGGCATGGTTCGTTGGCTCATTCCCCGGTCGACGATCTGTATCTCAGTGTGAAATTACTGCGTTGCTGGGTATGCAGAATTTCAGCCTTATAAACATAATGCCAAACTGTTTTTTAGCATGGTTATACCAGTTTGCATCCTTTTCGGAAATGTAGTTCATGAGGAAGTAGATGAGTAGAAAGCCTTACATTTAAGGAAGGGAGCTGAATGGGAATAATAGAGGTACTATCACTTAGGATAAGATTCATTTTATACTTCAGATTAATATTGTCATAAGCAGTTCATAGGTGGCGTGATTTCTGAGTTGAAATTATTTACGGGACTGAATGTCCTGTCTATAAATGCACAGTTGAAAGCTCAGGCCTTGGAGGCCACGAATCCCAAGTTTTCATCCTGTCGCTCATTAGTTTTATAATCTTGGGTGCAGGAGGATCCCACTGATGCCCTCTTTCTCATCACTTAATATTATCAGACTTCTTAATTTTTGCCAATGTATCAGGCGGTAAGTGGTGTTTCATTGTGGTCTTAATTTGTGTGCCCATGATTATTAATGAGGTTGAACTTCAGGTAAAACCGCTGGTAAACATTTAGGAATTGGGGAGCATCTGTTTTTAAACAGTCCAGGCTCTGTAAATAAGTGTATTTTGGCATCTGGCCTCCCCATATATCAGACTGTGATTAAAATTTGATTCTCTTTCAAAATATTAATGCTCACAATTTTTTTTCCGTTCTAGGTGTAAGTTATATTGCATTTTAAAGTGTAAATGGTTCACTGTGTTTTATCTGTGACCTTGGTTAGTTTTTCCCATCCAAGTCTATGCTGTCTAGATTAACAAGCTTCAAAGTAGTATATTCTCATTAAAAGAAGTGCTCTTGTTACAAGCAGAAGTCTTATGTTTGACGAAGCAAGCCAGAGTACAGCTATTTCTAGTTTGAGTGAAAAAAGCAAAGAAGAAACGGGAATAAGTTTACAGGTAAATATTACGGAGACCTTATTTGTGATACTATTTTATATTTTGGATAATTATTTTGTTACAGAGATTATAGAGATGTCATTCGATTTTCAAACAGATGTTGCTTTTTGGACTGAGTGTCAAGTACGTAAATTCCTGGTTTGAAGGTTAGGCCTCGCAGTAGCGGACAGACTTGAGTTCTAATTCTGACTTGGCCAATTCATTGTAAAATCTTGCACAAAATTACTTACCCTTTCCAACCTTGAGTTCCTGTGTCTGAAAGTTGGGAGGAAAGCCACCTGTCTCACAGGGTGAATTTATACCACCCACATGTTTTCTGCCACAGTAGCCTGTTCACTTTCTTTATAGCATTTAACGTTTATAATCCTATATTCATTTGTTTCCTTGTTTATTGTCTGTCACACCTCAGGGCAGATGGCTTCTTCTATAAATCTCTTAATGTCCATCCTCACTGAATTTCTTTGGTCAGCTCATTCCTCTGAAACGACAGCTTCAGCCTTTTGACTTTGCTTAAACCCCTGGTCGTCTCTCCTGCTTTGGGTTGTTTGCCTCCTGCTTCTGGAAGAAAATAGGGGGCGGGGGGGATGAAGTCTCACCATCAGACATGGAGATCTCCTTGCATCTGCTCCCTCGTAACTTTTCCTCTTGTTAGAGATGCGTCTTCCCCTTCTCGTCAAGGCAGTCCTTCCTGTGCTTCGTTTGTTATGAACTCTTTCTCAGAATTTATTCTTTACTGTGCTGCGCTCCCTCTAACGTGTCTAAACATTTTCACATTCCTATTAAAATCAGTCCCCTTTAGGGGTGCCTGGCCGGCTCAGTCGCTAGAGCAGGAGGCTCTCGACCTCAGGTCATTGGTTCCCGCCCCATGTTGGGTGTGGAGCCTGTTTAAGAAAAAATAAAATCATTCCCCTTTATACTAACACAAAATCATTTCCTTCTGTTTGATCTTTTCTGGCCTCCCTTCCATAACGGCTGGCCGGACTTTGTGGAGGACCTCTGTGTCTTTGCTGTCTCTCTTTCCTCCCGTTCCAGGCTCCTGCCTGAAGCAGCACTTGCTAAAGCCCCCCCGAACCTCACGTGACTACTTCGGGGGTCGCCTTCCCTTCAGCACCCTCCCTAATGTTCTGTTAACACTTAGACCCCTCAGCCACACCTTGTGTGACGTGTGCTCTCTCTGCTGGCTGATCCCATTCACCCTTCTCTTTTCCCTTTTTGCTTTTTTATAGTCTTACCTCTTTTTACGGAGTTTTTAGAGTATTTTCTGAGTGTCAGACACTGTAAGAGGCTCGGGTACTGAATGAACAACACCAAGGGCTCAATTTCATGTTCATGAATATCAACAGTTTATTTAGAATTAGAAGTATAGAATTAGGCCAGCATCAGTGAATTTGTAGTAAATATTTCCCAGAGCAAGCACCATGAGGCACTTCAAGTGCTTGACTGCTTTTCTGTGCAAAAGTTTCTAGCTCTTTCATTTTTCTCCTGTTTTCTTTTTCTTTTGTCTTAAGCAGGCTCCACACCCAGCACGGAGCCCAATGCTGGGCTTGAACTCTTGACCCTGAGATCGAGACCTGAGCTGATTCCAAGAGTTGCATGCGTAACCGACTGAGCCACCCAGGCGCCCCAGTTTTTTATTGTTTTCTGTTCTCATTTTTATTTTACAGAGATCGTTTTAAACCAAATCAGTTTTGTGCAACTTTACAACAAAGATTTCAGTCACTAAACCACTTCTTTATTCATACCACATTTTACCAATTTTAACATAATGCAACTTTGAGGTTTTCTTTCTCAAAGAAAAATTCGTGACCTTTATTTTTACTACATTCAGTTTTCAAGAGTCAGACTTTGCAGATGTCATTTTCCACTGCACCGTTTTAGCTGTCGATAGGATTTTTTGTTTTTGTTTTCATTTTGTTTTTTTTATTCCGGGTCTTTTGTGGATCCATACAAATTTTAGGATTGTTCTAGCTCTGTGAAAAATGCTGTAGTATTTAGACGGGGATTGCATATAAGGGTTTTGTTTTTGTTTTGTTTTAAGATTTTATTTTTGGATAATCTCTACATTCATTGTGGGGCTCAGACTCACAACCCTGAGGTCAAGAGTCGCATGCTTCTCTGACTGAGCCAGCCGGGCACCCCATTTATTTTTGTTTTTATGATTATTTTTATATGTGTTAAAAACCTGGTAGATTGGGATTGATTTCTTATTTAATTCATGAAATTGTGAGTAGTTCTCTTCAGGGAGTCAGTCATTCTGTTCTTTGGGATCAGTTTGTTGTGTTGCTGGTTCAAAACTTTATATTTCAGTATCACTGCCTTTTCCTTTTGTAACATAACATTTAGAGTTGGGAGATACATGTTGGTAACGATAAAAGTTCCACTTTGCTAAATTCATAAAGTGACATTTTCCCTCTCCCATGTTTGTTGCTGCCATGTTTTTAGGATCTGCTCTTAGAAATCTATAGAAGTATAGGAGAGCCCGACAGTCTGTATGGCTGTGGCGGAGGGAAACTCTTGCAGCCCCTCACTAGGTAAACCACATGTTTCTAGATCATGCTGTCGTAATTCTGTCTGTGAAGGATGTCCATGTATGTGGAACTCAAAGGGATTTTGGAAATCTTTCGTTATAGACTACGAACATATGAACATGAAGCAATGTGGGGGAAAGCCCTGGTGACCTATGACCTCGAGACGGCCATCCCCTCATCAGCCCGCCAGGCGGGGATAATTCAGGTGAGCGGCTGTCTGTCCCGGAGAAGCGCGGCGAGCCTCGTGCTGAGCCGATTTCAGTCCGTGCAGACACACTAGAACTGAGAACATCCCCTGCCGTGCAGGCTTTGGGCCAAAAACCCCGTGGGACGCGCAGTTGGATCGGGCAGGTCACTGACCTCAAAGAGAGTGTGGATTTGTTGATCGCGGTCTCGTTAGCCGACAGCAGAAGACATTTCCTCCTGGGGTCCAGTGTGCCACGTGGGGGCTGTGTCTCCCGGAAACCATTCCTCGGGGTCTGCGTTCGAGTCCGGCCCGGGCGCCGCCACCTGTGCCGCTGGCCGCTGTCCCGTAGCCATTCTTCCATCACAGGGCTGAGGCTTGGGAGCTCCCCCTTCGTCTCTGGGGAGAACATACTAAACAGGATTGGGGGATTTTCCGTGATGTGTTGTGAAAGCTACTTCTCGTCTTTGCTATTTTTTATGTCTCTAGTTCTGTTACCTTTGAGTACCGAACTTTTTTTTTTTTTTTTACACTCCTGCTTAGGCCTTGCAGAATCTGGGACTCTGCCACATTCTTTCCGTCTATTTGAAAGGATTAGATTGTGAGAATAAGGAGTGGTGCGCCGAGCTCCGGGAACTCCACTACCAGGCGGCGTGGAGGAACATGCAGTGGGGCCACGGCCTCGCTGTCAGGTGAGGGGGCTCGGGTGCCGGCCGCGGCGCTTTCTCGAGCTCCACGCAGCGAGATGTTTCTCGTGTGGCTCTCGGTGTCATGGGGTCGTGTGCTTTATGTGCTATGGACGCTGTCGCTGAAGACTCGCCCGCAGGGCTTCAGTAGGACAACGGGGAGCAGAGACTATGCGGGGAGTGGATTTCAGCCTTTTCTTAGGGCAGCGCCACTCCCGCCCCCGAGATAGACGCTTGAAAACAGAAATCTAAAACGTATTTCTCGTGAGAGTTTCTGTCTATCCATCCAAAGCAAACTACAGGCCTTTCCCTTCCCACGCCCTGCTGCAGACTCTTGGGTTGGCCAGCACCTTTACTGGCTGGATGGTTCCCAGAAGACTGCTTATCTTTATGGATAAAATGTTTCCTTCTACAAAAACTGCTAACCCAGGAACACGGGACGGTGCCGTTGATAACCTGTATCGTGATACCAGTGTTTTTTCTGACTGGAAAGCCAAACACCTAATTCAATAAAAGATGGCGCTTTTATCTAAAAAAGTTGTCTGATGACATAAACACCAAAAAAGTGAAATCAGACGAATTGTATGTTGAATTGCCTTCATTGAAAAAAATTTCATTAACTGAAGTGTCTTTCCGATTTCAAACTCTTAGATTGCTGTAAAGTTAGAGAACCTTTTACTGGTGGAGCGTATTCTCTCTCCCCTCAGTAAACCACCATAGACGGTTCTCCCCGTTGCCGGCTGCGTTTCGGGCATGTCGGCCTTCTGTGGGTGCTTCCGGCAGGCCACACTGTCTCTGCTCCTGGGCCTTCGTGCATCTTGTTTTTCCCCTGTTCCACATGTATGGCTTCTTGTCATTCAGACTCTAGTTTAACAGGGCCGCATCTCAGACCTGTGCTGGCCACCCGTCCAGAGTAGCCACCCAGGTGTCCTGGTACCCAATTTTAATTCGCCACACGTCCCTTGTCACTGTCCAGTATTTTTTTAATTTATTGTCCATCTTCTCCAGACCACAGCATAAACTACATGAGAATGACGACCCTGTGTGTCTATGTGTCTCGTCCACTGACGGGTCCCTTGCCTCTGGAACGTGGCGCCGAGTGCCTGGCCCACAGTCGGTGTTCACGGAGTCTGTACATGAGAATGTAGCTTACTCAGACCCGGGCAAAAGAGCTGAGAAATTTACTCTTTTCTGCTTGAATAATTTAAATGAGCCACAAAATTCTTTGTATTTCTTGCCAAAATTCCTAGAAATGCATTTTTTTAAATGGAGAAGTCTTAATTTTAGTTGTCAAATCTTTTTTTTAGTAAAACTATACATATATATTTTAGGATTCTTTGTTTATAATTACATTTTTTCCTTTTATGTTTTAATCATCTCACAGCAAAGGAATAGAAGGAACCAGTTACCACGAATCATTGTACAATGCTCTGCAGTCTCTGAGAGATAGAGAATTCTCCACATTTTACGAAAGTCTCAGATATGCCAGGTATTACAAAATGAGTTACTGTATTTTAAGATTTAATGTCATGGCTTCTTTTCTGAGAATTAGATGAATAATTTCAGGGTGAGGATTTGCACTGGTGAGGGATAAAGGACTTGGTGGCTTTGGCCTGGTTGTTTGTCATTCCCATCCTCCTCTCAGAAACCAAGTTCCCTGTGTAATATATTGTTCCAGTCAGCATTGACCCTCGAGCCACGCGGACAAGGGAGGCGAGATCCTGTGACTAACAACTTCATAGCTTCTGTACGTCTGAGAAATAAGCACTCAGATCTGTTTTTTCTTCTGCAGGAAGGTTTTTGTAGGAACTGTGGGTGTGCTTATCCAAATAGTTGTCTTCTCTATCTTGCAAAGGGGTTCTCTGTGTTTCAAATGTTTTATATTAGAGAATTCTTTAATGCATATTTGTCAAATATATAGTTCTAATTGAGCCTATTTTTTGTTTTAGATGTAGCAGCATGCTTATAGGTTAGGTGCTTACATCAATTGTTACATTATTTTTTTATATATATGGATACCCTTTTATTTGTTCACGTGGTTCAGATCTGTTCTTTAAAAAAAAAAATTCCCTTTGGGACCAGGTCAACTCTTTATGCAGGCCCCTCAAGAATGTCTGTCTCATTGGTTCCCACCTCTCTGTCCACTTCCTGGACCTCTATGTCCCGACAATTTTAATCTTGTCTCCTCTAGTGGTTGTGTAGCATTTACCTCTTAGCATAGTGTTCTTTCTGTAAAGTGGTGACTCACGGTCAGGACTTACTGATACTTGGGCTTGTTATGAGGCACAGATGAGATCATGCACAAGAAGGTACTTAACTATAACAGACTAAACACATGTAACACACTGGTTTTTATTTAACAGTAGTTCATGACCTGTTAAATCCTGTATTTTATTACAGAAATATTCACTACCATTTCAGTGCTTATTTATGTACTAGCTATTTTGTCAGGCTCTTTCCGTATGTGTTCTCTAAGCTTCAAAATAATTCTGAAAGTGGAAAAAACATAGGAACCCAGTAACATGGCCTGGGTTAGTGGCCAGCAGTGGGAGGTCTGGGGTGAACTCCCAGTCTGAGTGATGACTCCGTGCCGGCCGCATTGTGCTGCTGGTTATGAATGTCAGGAGCATCGGGTCACCAGCAAAGCCAGTGAGAAGAACTCTTTACAAGCAGATTTGAGCTTCCATCTTTCTGAAAACCTCTTAGTGTCCCACATGTCTTGTGTTTTCTCCCTCCAGGGTGAAAGAAGTGGAAGAGCTGTGCAAGGGGGGCCTCGAGTCTGTGTATTCCCTCTACCCCACGCTCAGCAGGCTGCAGGCCATTGGCGAGCTCGAGAACATTGGGGAGCTGTTCTCCAGGTATGTGGCTCGGACAACTTCGTAACGAATCCTCAAGTGCAGCTCTGCTGTTTTCTCTCTGCAGTGACTCACAAAACAAGAAAAGAGGCTGTAGGTTTATTTTTTTTTTTTTTTCAAAGATTTTATTTATGTGACAGAGGAGAGAGATCACAAGTAGGCAGAGAGGCAGGCAGAGAGAGAGGGGGAAGCAGGCTGCCTGCTGAGCAGAGAGCCCGATGCAGGGCTCGATCCCAGGACCCACTGAGCCACCCAGGCACCGCTAGGTTTATTTCTTTTATCAAGATATGAGTCGATGAGCCTCGTGAGCTTCTTTCTTATTAAAAGAAGCATTTTGAAAAACATTTACTGTAAAAATACAGGTTTTTGAAATTTAGCATCATTGTGCTTTCTTCTTCACAGCTCTTGTCCTCTCATACACCAGATAAAGTTTTTTTTTCCTGGTTTTTTGCCAGAGCGCATGGTCCGCCATTCTCTTGTAGCCCTGCGTTGGATCAGTGTCGTTCTAGCTATCCTCTGCCATGCTGTCCTAGAAGCTTCCAAGAGCAGCATTCATTTCCTAGTCCTCCCCTTGTCATCCTCTTCCTGTTCCTGCTTCCTCTCGATTCCTGTCAGTGCAGGGGTCCTGAAGGATTGGAAAGTACTGCTTCATGTGGACTTTTCATATAAACCAGTCGTACAGTATGCATTTTCTCTTCTTCAATAGATAATGTTTGCCAGATGCCAGCATTTCTCTTACTGAATTGTGATTTCTTTAACAACTATAATTATGCATAGAGTCATCCCCTGTGTGTACTTGGGCACGGTAGAAATCAATGAGTTCACTTCAGTTCCTTGCTGACATGTCTGCTTTTGCCACAGGGAGCACTGAAGCAGGACTGGGGGTGTAGGCGTTCTGTGTGACAGGCCTGATGAATGTCTTCTCTTTTCAGAAGAATATATACTTAGAAGTGCTGCTTTTTCTGAGGTCGAAGAGTCTTTTTAAGAAAATCTTTAAAAATGTTCATCATCTGTAGCCCCCGTGCTGACCCTCAGAGGGCTGACGCTTTTGGAGCTTTCTACACTTTGGTCCTTCTTTTGAACCACTTTGAATTTCTAGTGTCCTTAACAGTAGGGATGTTGTTTTCTTCCTTTCTCTTGCTTACGTGAATTCTGTGACTGTGCTTTCAGCTCAGGCGCAGATAGGCAACCCTCCGAAGTGTGTGCTAAGTGGCGGAAACACTCCCAGCTTCTCAAGGACAGTGACTTCAGTTTTCAGGAGCCCATCATGGCTCTCCGCACGGTCATTTTGGAGATCCTCATGGAAAAGGAAATGGAGAATTCCCAGAGAGAATGTTTCAGGGATATTCTCACCAAGCACCTTGTAGAACTCTCCATACTAGCCCGAACTGTCAAGAACACTCAGGTAATAGGATTCAAAACCATGTCGTCTCACCCCATGACCTTTCCTTTTGTGACAGAAAATAGAAAGCACAAGTAAAACAAATATTGAGAAACAGATTGCTCTAAAAATAGTGTTTAGCGTAATTGCTCAAGATTTCCCATTTTGGCATCAGACCTGAGTTTAAGCCTTGGATGGGGTACTTATCTTCTCTGTGCCTGTTTCCTGGTTCTAAGATGATAAGATATGTAACTTACTATATCGATAACAATTCATTGATTATATGTAGTGTGTGTATACACACATATATGCACGTACATAGGCTTGTATGTATATATGTACTTATGAGAAAAACTGGCCGATGCGGGGCTGGGGGAGGCAGGTAGAAATGTGCTTGAGGCAGTTCTGACAGATGGTGGTCAGTGAGTGGCGGTTACCGCTCTCCTAACTATTACTCGTGGTAGTAATAGTAAAAGTAGTAATTCTTGTCTGTTCTTTTCATTTCAGCTCCCTGAAAGGGCAATATTTCAAATTAAACAGTATAATCCAGCTAGTTGTGGAGTCTCTGAGTGGCAGCTGGAGGAAGCGCAAGTATTTTGGGCCAAAAAGGAGCAGAGTCTCGCCCTGAGTATTCTCAAGCAGATGATCAAGAAGCTGGATGCCAGTTGTGCAGAGGTTTACTTTTTTTTATTGGCTGAATTAATTCCTATTATGAAAAAGTTATTGTGCTTTAAAATATTTTTAATAAATCCACCGTGAAGTCATTGGTCCATGAACAAGAAATTGTAAAAAGGAGCCTGGAAAATAAGTATTCGTAAAAGAAGTCTAGAAAGTACTCATTTTTTTTTCTATTTGCAGTAACTCTACTAGTCCATCTCGTGATAGATTTATTTGGTTTATCCCAATGTTAAGCCAGGTTTTTTTGTTTTCTTTTTTTAACTTTAGGTAGAACTGGAGAAGGGTGTGCAGGAAACAAACATGAAAGAGCTCCTATAGGCAGTGGGGGGAGAAAGCTACTGTAAGTTTGAAAAGAATAGGAGAGGGAATGCGTGAGAGAACAAAAGTTAAAGAAGAGCAAGTCGGAATGATTGTCCACCTCCTTAGGAAATAGAACGGCTGATGATTTCTGTAGCGGGACCTGCTGGCTCCCGAAAACACGTTAGCTGCCTTAGCTCTCCCGGCCGTGATGGCCGCGGCCGAGGCGAGGGCGGGAGTCGTGGGCGCTGGCCTGACGCGCCTACTCAGTGACGCCCGGCTGACCGCAGTTCCGGGCCCTCGGATGGCGTCCTCCGTCACCCGGGAGTTCATGCCCGCGCCATCACGCTGGGAGCTGACACAACGCGAGGCTTACTGGCTGCCTGACAACCGTAGCCTGCAGGAGGCCTGGCCGGTTACCCACCGTCCTCGTACCTCAGTGCTGGTGCCGCACTCGGCGGATTAGTATAACGACAGACTCATTTCACAGGGTCCGTGAGCCTCGGACCCCTGGAAGTGAGGTAACACACACAGTCAGAGCCTTGTAGAGTGCCTGGCATATACGAGCGTTCGGTAATTGTGAGTCGCTCCAATAGCAGTACTAATGATAAACAGTAGGAGATTACTTCATAAAACTGACCTATTTGTCATTATTAAAATCATTGTATGGTGAAAGAGGAGGAGGAAAAATATTTTTATGGTGCTTTTTCCCCTACATGGAAGAGACTTTCGTATATTGTGGTGGTGAATTGCGTTTTAAGATTCTGCTTTTTGTATACAGAATGATCCCAACCTAAGACTTATATATGCAGAATGTCTGAGGGTTTGCGGCACCTGGTTAGCGGAAACTTGCCTAGAGAACCCTGCGGTCATCATGCAGACCTATCTAGAAAAGGTAAGCTTTTCTAGCCGCCCTTGAGAGCTGTTCAGCGTGAATACACTTGATCATTTCATCAAGGCCATATGCCTTTCAAATGCAAATAAAAGTAAGATTTCATTTTTTGGATACATTATTGCTGTTGTAGCTCTATGTACTTTTTAAAGCAGAATGAAGTACAGTGGTAAAAAAGGACCCTGTTTGTCTTCCCTCTACCCCCACCACCAGCTACTCTCTCAACCAGCTGTTTCTGATCATTTCTCCATTTATTTAGCTACAAAAAGGGCTGATTAAGGAATATGCACATCACTCTTTAATCCTCTGTAATCTCAGCCGCCCTTCAGGGAGGACTTGCACTTCTATGCTCCAGCCCCTTTCAACCTTCCTGTTGCTCCTCCTTACTCCTTTAGTTTAATTAGTTTTGGAAATAGCTAGTGAAGCATGGAAATACGATACGACTGTCTTTAAATTTTACGGAGCCCTTTGTTTTTGTAGTTCTTTAAAATATTATTTATTTATTATATATAAAATATTTGTATAAATATATAAAATATTTATTTTTTTAAATTAAATTCTAATTTAAAATATTAGCTGTTTGGGTTATTTCTGCACCATCAAGGCCGTTTAAAAATATAAAATACTATACTTCATATACTTTAGCTTATCCATATATATGTATATAAATTGAACTTTAGTGCAGTATTTCTTTGATTTGAGTGAGTCTTCAGATGCATTTAGTATCTCTGTAATGGATTGTGTTTTCTTCAAGGCAGTGGAAGTTGCTAGAAATTATGATGGAGAAAGCAGTGATGAGCTTAGAAATGGAAAAATGAAAGCATTTCTCTCATTAGCACGGTTTTCGGACACTCAGTACCAGAGAATTGAAAACTACATGAAATCATCAGAGTTTGAAAACAAGCAGGCTCTTCTGAAAAGGGCCAAAGAGGAAGTGGGCCTTCTTAGGGAACATAAAATCCAGACCAACAGGTAATGAGATGTCTGCCAGTGAAAGTGACAAGACAGAGAGATGCACGGAACCAGAGTGTGAATTCATGCTCTGTGATTCTCGGTGCATCGTAGAGTATAGAGCTTTTGGGGTTTATTGGTATTATAGTTAAAAAGAGATAGGTGTTCAATTTAAATACAGAAGAGTTGTCTCTTCCGATGTAATCAGACCCTTCTTCAGACCTGCCTTTGTCTGGTACATGATAGGGAAAGTAGAGAATAGAGTTAAGTAGGCATCTCGGGTAGGGTCCCCTTTGTCCCCAGTTGCCTAGAATGGCTTTTGAATTGCACAGACTTACTTTCAGATACTAAAAGTAAGTTTGTTCCCTTAGAATTTAAAAAATTTTTCTTTTTATCCTGGGATGGACACCTGACTGTTCATTTGTGTTGTATCTCATGTATGACTTTGTAGTTGTGTACCATTTGACGGATTTTGTGTTTTCTTTTAATTATCCAACGCAAGATACACAGTAAAGGTCCAGCGGGAGCTGGAGCTGGATGAGTGTGCGCTTCGTGCCCTGAAAGAGGACCGTAAACGTTTTTTGTGTAAAGCAGTTGAAAATTACATCAGTTGCTTACTGAGTGGAGAAGGACATGACATGTGGATATTCCGTCTTTGTTCTCTCTGGCTTGAAAATTCCGGAGTATCTGAAGTCAATGGCATGATGAAGGCAAGTTGTCTTTTTAAACCCAGTATTCTAGCCTGTGTTTGATAAACTTAGACATAAGCCTACTGGTGTCATAGATTTTGTATCTTCTTTGTATCCCTGGTATTTGGTTCAATGCTCTACTCATAGGTAATCGTTGAGCTCCAATGATGCAGGTTTATGCGGAGATGAGAGCATTTAGTTCATTCTTTGCCTATACCTTCTCAGTTAGCACTGGAGAGTGCCAGAATGCCAGACTGGGAGATTCGGGAGGCAGTTAAATGATGTGACCACAGGCAGGTTTTTCCTCCTGCTTTATCTTTTCTGAGATTTTTTACAGTGAATTACTTTTGTAAATGAAAAATAAAGTTTTAGGAAAACATTGAGACAGTAGTATTTCATCAATTTTCATGTAAAAATTTTAGATTTTATTGAGGATACCTAATATTAAAGTTAGGCTTATCGGATCTACATTGGCAACCAATTTGAAGCTTACAAGTAAAATGTTTCTTTTGGATGAAAAGAATGATATGACTCCTAACAGATATAAGCAATCTCTGCTGTTAGTGCTCATTAAATCCTGTTAGTTTTAGCATACAGAGCACAAGTTACTCCACTGTATTATACATCGACTTCTCTGTAGTCAAGATCACAATAGGCTTCAGATCTACATTTCTCCTCCTCGGACTCACTGGAATGAAATCACTTCAAGTGTTCCAGTTCTGAATACAGTTTAGTTTAGGATCAAATACTGTGACTCACCAATGAATCAATCTAGGTTGATTCTAAGATCTATCTATCTTAGATCTTAGATAAAAGATCTTAGATAAGAAGATACTATCTATGTAAGATCAATCTAGATTGAGACTAAGATTAGATGAATGTCAAGGGAAAAATTAGCGAAGTTTTATTACCAACAAGAAGATGCTTGTGCTAGTAGCATTATCTTAGAATAATTTACTTGTGTGGATGTGAAACTTTAAATGCATTGTGTAAGTTTTTTGGTTTTTTTCTTTTTATGGTAGACCGATGGAATGAAGATTCCATCATACAAATTTTTGCCTCTTATGTACCAGTTGGCTGCTAGAATGGGGACCAAAATGATGGGAGGCCTTGGATTTCATGAAGTCCTCAATAATGTAAGTAAACCTGAAAATCAAACAGTTGCTTTTCTTTCATACAGTATATATTACTGTTCCACTCTAGGAAATGAAAATACAAAGATATTCTCGTTATTCGTATTTATGCTGTAAAAGGGCGGGAATAAAAACTTCCTTTTGTCTCATCTCACTCCATGTAAGTTACTGCATTTCTCTGTCATTTCTCCCCACTCCTCTGTCTCACACGTACGCACGCTCTACCCGTAGTGGCGCCTCGTGGAGAAGCACATACCTGTAACGCCAAGCAAAAGGAAAAATGTTACCAATTTTCTATTTTTGATTCGTCGGTTGCATAAATCTAATAGTTCTTTATTTTTTGACAGCTTATCTCTAGGATTTCAATGGATCACCCCCATCACACTTTGTTTATTATACTGGCCTTAGCAAATGCAAACAAAGATGAATTTTTGACCAAACCAGAGGCAGCAAGAAGGAATAGAATAATTAAAAATGTACCTAAACAAAGCTCTCCGCTTGATGAGGTATTTGGATTAAACATACATACCTTTTTGAATTGTAGTATTCATATTTTCCCACAACATTCCTTTCTTAAATCTCAGGGATTCTAAGAATGTGTGTTGCTGACCATATTCAGTTTTCTTTTTTTTTTTTATCCCCAAATACTTTTATTTTTTCAGTGTTACAAGATTCATTGTTTATGTACCACACCCAGTGCTCCATGCAATACGTGCCCTCCGCAATACCCACCACCAGGCTCGCCCATCCCCCCACCCCCTCCCCTCCAAAACTGTCAGTCCCTTGTTCTGAGTTCACAGTCTCTCATGGTTCTTCACCCCTCCGATTTCCTCCAAATTCATATTCAGTTTTTAAATCCTGTTATGCCCCCTAAAATTGGTTCAAAATTCCTGAATATTATTCTCCAAGCATAGTAGATACCAATACTTTTTTCCCCTCACAACATCGAAGAAAAAATACATTTCAAAATGTACCCAAGTCCTTTACTGTTGATATTTTTCTACCTTTGATGTATTTCATTCACAAGGTGACTCTTCTGTTTTTGAGCAATTATAGTCTTTCCAGTGTTTAGTGCATAAATTGTGCTTTTCCTTTTGTTATAACTCTGAAAAGTTTAAGTGTTGGGTATTTCTTAATGTAAAGTTTTTTTTTTTCTTCTTGTCCGAATAGGATCGAACCGAGGCTGCAAACAGAATAATACACACTATCCGAAGTAGGAGACCTCGGATGGTCAGAAGTGTTGAGGCGCTCTGTGATGCTTACATCATATTAGCAAACTTAGATGCCGCTCAGTGGAAGACTCAGAGAAGTAGGTGTCGGAAAGAATGACAGTGGCTTTTATGCTATGTTTTTCTCTGGACAGACATATTAGAGCCTAATATGTAATCCCTCTAACTTACCTATGTAACATTCATTACAGAGATGAAGATCCTTATGATGACAATTCACACATTGTCCAAAGTTGAATTTTTATCCAGTAGCTTCAGCAACCCCTAGTCCCTTACCATTTAATATCTTCTGTCTATCACCTGGTAATACGTGACTGTACTGAATTAATTATTTGATTTCTCCAGGTAATCTCCTGGTACAAACACTTGTCACAGAGAATTAATTGCACAGAGGCAAATCCATTAAAATAACTGAATAACTGACAGTTCTCAGGGTCGAAGGTTTCTTAAAATGATGCTGTTACTCACTGTGCCCTAGGTCTTAAAAATGAGAAGGCTTTACCATTTCCTCCATAAGCGTTAGAATGACTTGCATGTAATCCTTCACTCTTCTTACTGTGTCTGTTCAAATAATTATAAACTGCTCTAATACTTGGTTATGTGTATACACTCAGAAGTCTCTCCGCATATTTTAACAGTTGTATTCCCTTTTCTGTTTAGAATCAGGTCTTTGCATTTAAGTTCTTCATACTTGAAAAGAAGAATGAGAATTCTCATAGTATTCCTCTAAGCAAACAAAGCATACTGATCGTCACATCCTTTGGTTACATTTAATAGTGATATGGCGGGAGTACGTTATCTGTGTGCCATGAAGGCTGTTGTGTAATTATCTTAAGGCACTCAGCCTGGACGGTCTGCTGGGGGTTCTGGCCGAATTACTAATGCCAGGTACGTGCAGAGTCACGTGTAGGCCGTGTCAGCCGTCATCCTGCTCGGGCCCTGAGCTACATCGTGTCCCGAGCCCCAGGTCTTCATTTCTGGATCGGGGCCTGAACCGCAGATTAGCCACAGGTTGGGGTCTATGGCATCTACTGAATTCTTCTGCTTTACCTTCAGAGCTATTCCTCAGTGCCTTTTGTCACCAAAATCTCTTTATTTTAAATACAGAAGGCATAAATATCCCAGCAGACCAGCCAATTACTAAACTGAAGAATTTGGAAGATGTCGTTGTTCCAACTATGGAAATTAAGGTAATTTACTATTAACTGTCTTGATTTTTTTAATTGAACTAAATTCCTCTTCATTAGGTTAACTATTTGAAATCAAAAGTGGTCAAGATTGGCACTCTCTTTGTTTCAACCTATAGTTTCTTTATAGATTCCCTTTACCTAAGCCTTAAAATACTTAAAAGGATTCTCCTGCTTTCTTTTCTTTTGCCTTCAGTTTTACACCTTCCATCTTCCTTGTGAAGGTTTGTAGACTGTTACCCTCAGTGGTCAAAAGAAGAAAAGGTTCTATGTGCTTATGCCAAGATTAATTTTTAACTTGGCAAGAAAGTCCCTAAATGCTTTATATTTTAAAAAGTATCTGTTAGAATGTATTGAATGTCATGTATTACGCTATTAAGTAATATAGTATGTGTTACAGTATTAAATTAACTGTAATATGCATGATACTTTTAGCTACGTTGTGATCTTTGATTGCTAGAGATACCAAGTTGGCAGGGATGTATGTAATAACAGAGGTGATAGTGTAGTAATAAACTGTTAACTACAGAGAACACACAGATGGTGACCAGAGGGGAGGGGGGCGGGGGGGATGGGGAAGAAGGAGGACACTTGTCTCATGAGCACCGGGTGACGTATGCAAGTGCTGAAATCAGTAGCTTGTGCATTTGAAACTAACAACTAATAACTCTAAGTTAACTACCTGGAATTAAAATAACTTGGATCATTTGACTACATTCTTAGTATATGCAGTTATTTGATTTGCAATGTAGCTGCATCGTACGGATTAACTACTACCTTGCTGGCTACACTGGCAAAGGTAGGTAGCTGAGTATTTCCTGAAAATGCCACAGTTAGCAGTTCAACCTAGAATACCACTCTCCACACTTTCCTAAAGATTTAGCTTACTGTGTTGTCGTGAGACGGTTACTGTCTCTCAGAGGACTTGACCTCGACCGAGTCCGCTGTGAGACCTGAAAGCAGGTTGAATCTTCAGTAGCTTTTTGGCTCTTGTAACACTGCGTGCCCCAGGGTCAGTGAGAGATGCTTAGAGAGGTGACTTGTGTGACTTCCTAAACCTTTCCAGGGTTGAAATTTGTTTCTTTCATTTAAACAGGAAGTAAATTACCACTTGAGCTCTTAACCCACAGCATGTTGTCATTCATTCCTCTGTTGCATATTTAAATTGTCGTTTATAATTCATTCTTCTTTAAAAGCACATAGTGTACCTGACCTGTTCTCTCATTTATATGCTTTATTATTAGGTGGACCCCACTGGAGAATACAGAAATCTGGTGACTATAGAGTCATTTAAAGCAGAATTTCGTTTAGCAGGAGGTTTAAATTTACCTAAAATAATAGACTGTTTGGGCTCCGATGGCAAGGAAAGGAGACAGCTCGTCAAGGTGAGACTCCCCTCCGGTCGTGCGGTCCTTAGCGGCTTAGTGACAAAAGTCAAAGCAAAACTAGTTGACATTTACTTCCGCTTTGGGTCTTTATTTTTCTTCTCAAAAATTGCAAGTGAGGAAAATTGACAGAATATAAATACATTATTTTCTAGAAGCAGATTGCTTTTCCTAAATTTTGTGTCTCTGCAAGGTCAGCATTGTAACAGCTGACTGAAGTAAAAGAACACTTTGAACATATACGGATATGATGAGGTTATCAGTCCGCTTGCTTGTTATGGAAAAAACGTTTAGGTGACTGTTGCTTATTTTCTTGAAGAGTTCAAGTTGAAGGGCCTTGCTTCAAGAATCCTGATTGTGGCACCGTGCCAGCAGCTAGTAAACGTATCAGGAAGGGGCGGGCATTCCTCCCTTACTCTGCTCCCGAGTTCTCCGGGCCACGCTGGGAGGTCGTGGAGGGGAACAGTGCCTCCTGCCTTCCCGTGGAGAAGTCCCAGGTAGCTAATTCCAGAAGCAGCAAGGGGGAATGTTTTTCTAAACTGGTCTGCCTCCCCAGTGTTACAGCTTACTCTAAGTGAAAGACTAGCAGTAGGTCTTAGTCATTTAAGAGACTGGATTTCTGAGCGCCTTTCCCTCGTCCTCGTGTGGCTCTCTGTGTGACTTGATCATAATATGGACTGTGCCCAGTTGTTGGTGCTTTGTTTACTGTGAAGGGCCGTGACGACCTGAGACAGGACGCGGTCATGCAGCAGGTTTTCCAGATGTGTAACACGTTACTGCAGAGGGACACTGAGACCCGCAAGAGGAAGCTGACCATCTGCACGTACAAGGTGACCGCCTCACGCTTCTGCCCCTTCTTCAGGAGCCTAGAAAAGATGCCGTTACTCAGACCAGGGCTCAGCCAGTGTTTTCTGTGAGAGTAAACATCTTAGACTGTGGGCCACGCAAGGTCTCTGTGGCACGCTCCCCAGAAAAATACCCATTGTGGATGGTGGCTCCGGAGTCCCGGGCCTTCTGCCCTTTGGCCATCTTCCCTTACGTTAGTCTAAAAAGAAGGCTTTAGTCAGATCACACATTTGGAAGGGCTGGTTCCTGACAAGATGAGTGGGTTCTGTAGAGGTCTAAGAGCTCTCTCGGGCTCAGCAAGTTTAAAGTAGAACTTGCGGTGACTACCTCCACCCCCTCGAAACCCCACACCCAGACCCACTGCCCGTCACAGACCAGCGGGTGGCACAGCCTTCACCCAGTTGCTCGGTCCAAAGTCAGGAGGCGGTCTTTTCGTTTTTATTACTACTGGAAATTCCAAACATATGTAAGATAAAAGTACATAGAATAATGTAACAAGTTCCTTTGTACCATCACCCAGTTTCAGCAGTGATCAGCTCATGGATAATTTGTTTCATTTCTACTTCCACCTACTTCCTTCCCTTCAATATTATTTTGAAACAAAATGTCCTATCATCTCATCTGTAAACAAGTATTTCAGCACGTAGCTGTATAACATCCTTTTTAAAAAACAAAACAGAACCATAATACTGTCATCACTCCTAAAAGAGCAGTAAGTCCTGAATATCATGTAGGATTATCAGCATCACTTTAAACTCCTCTCTCTCCCTCGGCCCTCCTAACCCCCCCCCCCCCCGGCCTCCCTCGGATCTCACACCTGTTCCACCAGCAAGTCCTTCCCAGCCTGCTTTCCCTCGAGTCACTGTTACTGCCTCTGCCATTCCCTCCTTGCAGTCACGTCTCTTCGCTCGAGTCTCGCTACCCTCTTCTTCCCTGGGCCCGCCGAAGCTCCTTTACTCACAGCAGCTGGGATGATCCATTTATAAGAGTCCGAGACAGAATAAATATGTCCATTTCCTGTTCTGAACTCGAGAAGAGTTCACTTATCCCTGACCAAAGTGATTGGCCTCTGCTGTTCTCTTTGCAGCTTCATCTCCTGCTCTCCCCACCCTCCCTTCCGCCTTCCTCCCTGCGCGGGCTCCGTGGTCTCCCCTCGGCACAGCTGCTCTGCCTGCTCTGGCTGTGATCTGCCAGTTTGGTTCCCGTGAGGGCTTCCCTACCCTCCTCGGCCTGGGATACTTGTCCCTCAGACCCTGTACTCCCTCCCTCCCTGCGTTCAGGTTTCTCTCCGCGTCCCCTCCTCAGAGAGGCCTTCTCTGACCCTGCCTCTCTTGGTCACTTTTTAAAATGCCTTTTATTAACTACATAATAGACTCTCCCCAAACATAGTTGATAAATTAATGAAAGGTGTTAAGACACCAGACGGGCCAGCATGTTTGAGTACGTTAAAATAAAAAATTGATCGAATTAAAGATTCTGTAAAGACAAGTGGCCAACTAAGAAATATAATAATAATAGTAACAGGATTGTTATAATATTAATAACAGTAAGGGATTTATATGCAAAATGTATAAATAGCTCTCACCAACCAGTTGTAAAAAGGCTAACATGGCAGTAGGAAAATGGGTGAAGATACAGACAGATACAGGAAGAAAATATTTGAATGGCCAGTGAGCCTATTAAATTTGACTCAGCCAAAAAAAAAAAAAAAAAAAAAAAAAATTTGACTCAACCTTATTGGGCATCTGAAAATAGAAATCGAAAGCACAGTGAGATACTGTTGCACGCCTCTCTGATCGGCACAGTACTCTGTGTATAGATTGGCACAACCACTTTGGATAATTCTCTGGCAATATGGGGTTAACTACACAGAAGATGCACATCCCCTGTGACCCAGGTATTCAGCCCCCGGGTGTGTATATATGTGGGTGATGGTGGTGGTCTTATACGGTCTATGGCTGCTGAAACAAATGAGCTAGGGTTACACGTACCAATGCAGCTGCTGGTAAAATAGTGTTGAGTAAAAAACAAATTGCAGAAGCCTTCACAGAGTATAATACTCTTTTATTTAAAGCTTACAACTATCTATGTATATATTGCTTTGAAATAAAAATATACTAAGAAATACATGAACATAAATGATAAGTTAGCAGTCTTTTTTTTTTAAGATTTTTATTTATTTATTTGACAGAGAGATCAAAGTAGGCAGAGAGGCAGGCAGAGAGAGAGGGGGAAGCAGGCTCTCTGCTGAGCAGAGAGCCCGATGTGGGGCTCCATCCCAGGACCCTGAGATCATGACCTGAGCCGAAGGCAGGGGCTTAACCCACTGAGCCACCCAGGCACTCCTTAGCAGTCCTCTTGATGGTGGGGAAGGGCACGGGATCAGGGAGGGGCACAAAAGGGAGCTTCATCTCTTTGCAGCAAATGTGAGAAAATCTTAGATTTGATAAAGCTGATTAGTGGGTGAAAGGATGTTTGTTTATATCATTTTCTATACTTTGTGTACATTTATATATGTCATAATTTTTTTATCTTTCCGGTAAAATTGCTAATTTTATGTTTAGGAATATATTTCTTGGTGTAGCTAATAAGATTCTAAAGCAAGAATATATATACTTTGAATTACCAAAGTATATTAGTATTAAGGTTACATTCAGTATTTTCCAAAGTGAAATTCTTCAAATTGTTTGATATTAAAAGTAATGAGGGGCGCCTGGGTGGCTCAGTGGGTTAAGGGTCTGCCTTTGGCTCAGGTCATGATCCTGGGATCTAGCCCCACATTGGGCTCCCTGCTCAGCCGGGAGCCTGATTCTCCCTGTGCCTCTCCTCCAGCTTGTACTCTCTCTGACAAATAAAATCTTTAAAAAAAAAAAAAAACTATGGGGGCGCCTGGGTGGCTCAGTGGGTTAAAGCCTCTGCCTTCGGCTCAGGTCATGATCTCAGGGTCCTGGGATCGAGCCCCACATCAGGCTCTCTGCTCAGCGGGGAGCCTGCTTCCCTCTCTCTGCCTGCCCTTCTGCCTACTTGTGATCTCTCTCTCTGTCAAATAAATAAAATTTAAAAAAAGAAAAAGTATGAGGAAAGCAGGTAATTCCTGTGCTAAACGGAGCAAACTGTGGCTCAGTCACAGATGCTGCTGGAAGACCTAGTTCACAGGACTGACCTCGCAGGGAGTCACAGAGACGCAGAGCAGAGGAGGTCCTAGGAGTCTCAGCCGCAGGCTAGAAAATCTGAGTTTTGGAGTTTAAGCGTATTTTCCATTGCTTACCTCCAAGGAGTTCTGTCTCCTCTGGACACAGAAACAGAAATACAACCGAAAGAGCTGCTTTCCTTGGACTCTGGTAGTTGAGTGACGGTCACATGCTCTTCGGGACCCTTCCAATAATCACAAGGCATCTCCTCTGCGATGCAGGTGGTTCCGCTGTCTCAGCGGAGCGGAGTTCTCGAGTGGTGCACGGGAACCGTCCCCATCGGTGAGTTCCTTGTCAACAACGAGAGCGGGGCTCATCGGAGATACAGGCCCAAGGACTTCAGCGCCGTTCACTGCCAGAAGAAAATGATGGTGAGTGACCCTCACAAGGAGGAACGAGTGCGAGATTGTGTGCCAGCGTGCCACAGCTGACCGCCGTCAGACGTCAGAGCACACGGGGTCTCGCTGTCATCGTTGGTGTGTGTGAGTGACACAGGAAGGTCTGCAACCTCTGTGAAGTGCCAGCCCTTGTGTGGTGAGAGATTGAACATCTGGTGGAATGCTAATTTGCTTCCAGTTTGGGGTAAGCTGATTCTTAATAAAACACTAACTAAAACCAAAAAATAGATAATTTTTATATAAAACTGATAGACCTTTTAAGACATTGGCCACATCACGCTGGCCTTGTGGCCTAACGTTCATACGGCCGGTCACAGCATAGACGGGGCGTGTCCTTTCTCCCGGGCACCGCGCTCACACTTCACAAATGTTAGGACTCATCATCAACGTACTTACCCCATTTTAAAATGAGAGGAAGTTCAGATATTTGATTTGCCCAAGTCAAGGAGCTAATGGTGGAGCACGGATTTGAATCTTGTCTGTCCAGTGCTAAAATGCATTACTTTTACTTTTACTGTGCTTTGTGATACGTACTTTTTTAACTGGGCGGCAAAGTGCCGTCACGTTGTAATGGGGGGCTGTCCCTCGGCTGTCCCTCGCACCATGCAGGCCCAGGGGAGGGGGTGCTTCATTCTACCTCGACCGGCAGGAATGGAGTCACGTTCAGAAAGCTGTGTAGGGGAGTGGCCTTTGAGCCGGGATGACTGACTGAGTTGGTTTTCGAAGCAGAAGGCGCATGCAGGCGCATGCAGGCATGCAGGGAAGGAGGCCTGGACAGGCAGGTGGAGACAGCAGAGGCCTAGGTTTTGAGGAGGAGATTAGTGACACTAAAGCAGTAGTTGTTAGTCAAAAAACGGAGGGGTACTTCATGAAATGCTAAGAACTTGGTACTTTATCTTGTAAGCAGTAGAGAACCCTTGAGAAGGACAGTAATACCAGATTTGCATTTTAGAGAAAGAACTCTGAGCATGGTGGGCAACATTTTTGAGAAGCTGACTAAAGGCATGACACAGGGACGTGGACGAAGACGAATGCCAGTAGGAATGGAGAGTACGGGGTACATACCTGAAATATTAAGGAGGCAGGACTGATAGGATTTGGTTACTGATTAGAAGTGGGGTTGGGGAAAAATGTAACCAGTGAGGCCCAGTGTTTGGGTGATGGGGTAGATGGAGGGGCTCCCTACGGTGTAGAAGGAGAGAGAAGTGGAAGAAGTCGTTGGGGCTTGGACGTGACCCGGGTGACGATGCTGAGTGGGCAGTGGGAGAGGCAGGTCAGGCCGGAGATGCAGCTGCGGGCCGCGAGCTCACGGTGAGATTCCCCCCCCAGGGGGATCGGCTCTGCTGCAGAAGAGTGTTACCTGGTGAGGAGACACTGGAGGACAGATCCGAGACGTGTCATCCATTCTGGCTTCTGTTTGCTCTTGCGCCCCTGGGGCTCTGTGACCTCAGACGTCCGGAGCCATTTCTCCTTGTTTTGTGTTTACTTCCACATAGATAACAGAATCATTCCAACGCGAACTGAATTAAAGCAAACACCAGTCACAGTTGGTGTGTCTCCTTCCCTGACGATTCACATGTGAGCCCTGAAGGGATTATACCATTTCCCTGACCAGACTGCTCGCTCCTGGCGTAGATAATACCTTGTGCATCTCTTTATTGCCTCTGCATCTGTCGAACTATTTTCTGTCTAGAAGCTCTCATAGATGTTAAAGTAGTCAAACACAATATTGAGAAAATTTTATTTCATCTTTTTGAAGGATGTACAAAAGAAGTCTTTTGAAGAGAAATATAAAACGTTCATGGATGTCTGCCAAAAATTTCAACCAGTTTTCCGTTACTTCTGCATGGAAAAATTCTTGGACCCAGCAGTTTGGTTTGAGAAGCGACTGGCTTACACTCGCAGCGTGGCCACTTCCTCTATTGGTAAATCCTCTTGTCCACTGTGGCCGCCGCGCCGCAGCCGCTTTCTCAGTCGCAGGGGTGACGGTGCTGAGGGAGCTCATCAGCCAGAGCGTCCTCATCTTTCCTCCGTCGTGCTCCTCATTCATCCCGGTTCTTGGCTTGTAATTGCCGCTCGTCCAAGCTTTTGCAGGAAAGAATTCTCCTACTTCAAGGAGAGAGAAGACTGGCTCTTCTTTGTTCAGTAGTGAATATGGCATATTCTCATTCTTCCCTCAATAGATTATTTTCTGAGATCGCCTTTGGGAAATAATAAAACCCATGATAACTATGTTTAACTTACCTCCTTTAACTCTTATTCTTTTGCACAGAATCTCTGTTATCACTCGGTGACTGAAACTATTTAATAGAATTTTATATTTGAATTAGAAATCATGATATATATTCAAATATGCAGTCCACACTACATATTTGGACCTTATTTTTTTAATTAGTAAGAGACTAGAATAGCTAGACAGGGCCATTAGCAAAATCCTAGAATATGAAAATGTTGAAGACCAGAGATCTTCTAATCTATTGATTTTTAACTAATAACTAATAAAGACCATCCCTCCATCATTTAGGCAGGGCCATAGTTAGTATATGTTCTGAACAAGTTCTAGGTCATTACAAACCCCTCTTCTGGTCCACAGTGAGAATCACTAATCTGATCCAGCTGATTCAGTTTATAAACAAGAAAAGAAACCCAGTTCATGATGGCGCCAGCCGGGCACACGGGCGTCCTGTTTCTTCTGTAAAGCCACACGCTGTTTTTCATTAGGTCACAAGTGTTCGGGCATGCCATCATCTATCTTCAAAACAGAAATGCAGTTTTTCCTGGACATATGCCTAATGAAATGAATTAGTGATTAATTTATGTTAAATTTAGAAGTATACTCAATAAAATAGTTGAGGGCATATAAAGCCTTGCTAAATAATAGGTCTCAACTTGAACCACACTAATTTTCAAGGTATGAATATTTTTTAATGTATGCTTTGTTAGCATCATCTAGAATTTGTAAAATGCATTATTAATGAAAGTTGACAAGATGTGACTTAAAGTGGCAAGTTAGTGCATATTCTCCTTGAAGCAGGCTAAATAGCCTATACTACTTAAAAATCATGTTGTCAGTGGTATTAGTAGAAATTATGGATAAATGTGTTCTAGAAATAGATGATCCCAGTAATTTCAGGTTGGTTTGTTGTTTTTTTCCCCAGTTGGTTACATACTTGGACTTGGTGATCGACACGTACAGAATATCTTGATAAACGAGCAGTCTGCAGAACTTGTACATATAGATTTGGGTGAGTAACAGAAGATTAGAAATGCATCTTTATTCTGTTTGTTAAATATTTGGTCATAAGAAATGATTTTTTCCCCCAGGATGTTACAAGTGTGAGGGAGACAGACAAAAGTAATACATGTTGTTTAAAAAAAAAAGCATAAACCCATGCTGGATGGACTAGCTAACTCTGCTGAGATAATGAGTGAAACTATCACAACAGGCGATATTTAAGCCAGGTCTTAAAAGAAAGATAATCCAGACAGAAGAGAGAGCAAATCCAAAATGGGGACTCGTGAAGATGTAACCTGTAGGAAGGGAAGACGTCAAATATGGCCAGAGTGAAGTTTGCGTGTAGTTGAGTAGCTGGAGAGGTAGCTTGGTATTAGACTATAAAAAGCCAGGCTAAGCATTTCAACTTTAACCTGTGAAACAAGGGGAAGTAAATGAAGATTTATTGAAGGAGGACATGATCATATTTAATTACTGGAGAAATAATTTGGGCAGCAATACCGGCAGTACAAAGACATGTTAGGGGCTAGTATAATAGTTCAGACAAGAAAGGATGAGGACTTGGACTGAAGTTGTAGAGGTCAGGAGCTGGGCTGGGGGACGTTTTCACCGTCACCTGCAGCGAGGATGTTAGATGTTGGCAACGGCGGGAGAAGGGACGCCTGGATAACTGACGTTTCTAGCGAAGGAGCACAGCAGGTTTTGCGAAGAATGAGAAAGCCATGAGTTCACTTTTGCATCTTGTTTTCAAGTATTAATGAGACTTCCAGGTGTAACGGGCAGTTTAATATACAGGAAAGCAAAGAGGTTGAGCATAATGATAAAGCTGTAGAACCTTCTCCTAATACATGTCAGTTGAGGTCACTGGACTGGAGGAGGTTCTGATCTTCTATATCATCTCTGATAAAGAGGACTGAGGATAGAAACCTAAGGAATGCCAGCTTTGAAAAGCCTGAGTCAGAAAAAAAAAATTGAGGAATAACCGAGTCATGGGAACAAGAAGGCAAGGGTATCTTGGAAGGCAGGGGCGGGAAATTTTTCATGAAGGAAGAAGTGCTCAGTACTACAGCAGGTCATATAAGGTCAGCCCTGAAAACAGGCGTTTGAATTGAACAGTTGTTCAGTGTTTGTGGTCTAGGAAGTAATTTGGATAGAATGGAAG
>CM052884.1:4447859-4516006 GCA_028534135.1 Potos flavus
TCGGGCTCTCTGCTCAGCGGGGAGCCTGCTTCCCCCTCTCTCTCTGCCTGCCTCTCTGCCTACTTGTAATCTCTCTCTCTGTCAAATAAATAAATAAAATTAAAAAAAAAAAAAAAGATTATTTCTCTCCCTTTAAAAAAAAAAAAAAGCAAGTTAGTACTTAAGAAATATGTCTGGATTTTCAGTTGGAAGATCACCCAGTATTACTGAATAATGAAGCTGTTACATTATGGAGAACAAATTTCTAAGACATAGTATGGTTTCTCTTCTTAAAAATGTATATTGGGCCTTCTCATTCTTTTCTTTTAAGCCTTTCTGTGCTTTCTCTCTGATGACTTTGTATCTCTTCTAGTTTATGAATTCTCTTATCAGCTATGTATAATCTATTATATTAATTTTATATTAATGTATAATATATATATAATTGTGATTTTAATTATATAATTATAATTATATATATATATACATATATATATATATATATATATAGTATATTATAATATAATTCCCCTGGCAATGGGAACCTGCAATGAGAAAGATGAGTTCCTATGATACCTGGCTTGAAAACCAGTGGAGCTTAACTCTGGTAAGTTTAAAAATCAGTGGATCTTAACTTCAGAAGCTTTAAATATCAGCAGGCTCCACTGTGGGAGAGTGTGAAGCAACAGGAAACAGTCCTTACCCTTAAAGAGCCAACTTTCTAAATAACTCTGCCCAAGACACAGCACAACAGAAGCAGTTTGAAAAGTGCCTGAGACATACATGAAGGAGAACATGTGCCAAAGGGGCAGGGATCTGTAGATTTCTCCAGAAACAAAAGTGCTTGTGGCTGTCATTTTTCTCTCCTTCCCCAGCCTAGATAGCCAGAAGCCTGCAGAGCCAACGCTAACACTCTCTACCTGGCTTACAAAGTATGCCCTGCTTCTGTGCTTCCCCCTGCAGACCCCCCCCCCCCCACCTGTCTACCCAAAGCAGCTTTGGCTCCACCACACCCTGTAGGCAGCCCTGGCCAGGACCGGCACCACTCCAAAGTGACTCCTGCCCTGGAGAGTAAAGGAGATAACCACACATACTAGTGTGCCCCCAGTTTGAGCAGCCAGGCTCCGTGGCTGGCTGTGCAGGGAGCAAGCCCTGGCCTCCAGTGCACCTGCAGCTGTGGCAGAGAGGCTAACTGCAGACAGCTGGGCTGACTGCTGGCCCCACACAGCAGTGAGCCTGTGGTGGTCACAGTTGGGCCTCCCTACAGCACTGGGAGCAAATGCTGCCCAGTGTACCGACAGCAGGCAAAGTGGGTCATTGCAGCAGGCTGGGCTAGTGGCAACTGTGCTTCAGCCATAATGGGAAGGTGCATGCAGCCCACACAGGGGACACCCCTGAAGCACCGAATTCCGGTGACTCTAGGGGACTGTACTATAGAGCATCACAAGACCTCTTCTACACAAGGTCGCCCTCTCCAAGATCAGAGGACATACCTGACACAGAAACAAATACAAAGAATCAGACAAAATGAGGAGACAGAGGAATATGTTCCAAATGAAAAAACAAGACACAATCTCAGTAAAGCAGCTAAATGAAACAGAGATAAGCAATATCCCTGATAAAGAATTCAAAGTACTGGTCACACAGATATTTGTTGGACTTGAGAAAAGAGTGAATGAACTCAGTGAGAACGTCAACCAAGAAACAGTAAATATAAAAAGAACCAGTCAGAGCTGAAGAATTTTTAACAGAAATGAAAGATACACTAGAGGGAATCAATAGTAGATTAGAGGATGCAGAAGAACAGATCAGCAATCTGGAAGACAAGGTAAAGGAATGAAAACAAGCTAAACATCAAAAGAAAAAAGAATAATAAAAAAAGAGAATAGATTAGGGTAATTCTGGACATCATCAGGCATAATAACATTCACATTATAGGGATCCCAGAAGGATAAATGAGAGAAGGGGAAAAAAAGTTATTTGAAGAAATAATAGCTGAAAACTTCCCTAGTCACTAGGGGAAGGAAACAGACATCCAGGTCCAGGAGGCACAGAGAGCCCCTAAAACAACCCAAGGTGGTCCACACCAGGACACATAATAATTAAAATGGCAAAAAATAACGATAAAGAGAGAATCTTGAAAGCAGCAAGAGAAAAAGAGAACAGTTATCTACAAGAGAAATCCCAAAAGGCTTGCTGCTGATTCTTCAGCAGACACTCTGCAGGCCAGAAGCAAGGGGCATGATATATTTGAAATGCTGAAAGGAAAAGAACCTACAACCAGGAATACCCTACCCAGTAATGTTATCATTCAGAACTAAAGAAGAAATAATGAGTTTCCCAAAAAAACAAAGTAAAAATAAGTTCATCACATTAAACTACCCTCATAAGAAATGTTATTAGGAATTCTCTAAGTGAAAAGCAAAGGCTGTAACTAGAAGAAAATTATGAAAGGAAAAATGTTACAGGTAAAAAGCAAACATACAGTAATGATAGATTGATCACTCATAAAGCCAGTATGGAGGTCGAAACACAAAAATAGTAAAATCAATTATGTCTACAAAAATTAGTCAAGGGATATAGAAAATAACATGTAAACTATGACATCATAGACATAAAACATGGAGGAAGGAATAAAAATTGAGTGCTTTAACAGTGTGTTTGAACTTAAGTGACCATCAACTTAATATAGACTGCTACGCACATAGGACGTTATATACAAAACTAATGGTAACCACAAATCAAAAAACTATAATAGATAGACAAAAAATAAAGTTATCAAAGCATACACTAGAGAACCATCAAACCACAAAGGAAGCAAGCAAAAGAACAAGAAACAGAACTACAAAAATAACCATAAAACAATCAATAAAATGGCGCTAAGTATATATCTATCAATAATTACTTTAAATGTAGGCACGCTGGGTGGCTCAGTCAGCTAAGCATCTGCCTTTGGCTCAGGTCATGATCCCAGGGGCCTGGGATCGAGCCTCACATTGGGCTCCCTGCTCAGTGGGGAGTCTGCTTCTCCCTTTGACTCTCCCCCTGCTTATGTTCCCTCTCTGTCAACTAAATAAATAAAGTCTTCAAAAAAAATTACTTCAAATGTAAATGGGCCAAATGCTCCAATCAAAAGACACAGGGTGACAGAATGGATAAAAAACAAGGCACCCCCCCACCCCAAAATAAGACCTGTCTATATACTGCCTATAAGACATCACTTCAAACCTAAAGATACATACAGACTGAAATTAGAGGCATGGAAAAAGTTATTCTATGCAAATAGAAGTAGAACAAAAACTGGGTTAGCAAGACTTACACTAGAAAAGATAAATTTTAAAACAAAGACTTTAACAAAAGATACAGAAGGGCATTACATAATGATAAAGGGATCAATCCAACAAGATTATATAACAACTGTAAATATCTATGTACCCAACACAGAAGCACCTAAATACATAAAGCAAATAATAATAGACAAAAAGAAACACTGTAATACTAAACACACAGTGTTTAGTAAAAACTAACAGACAGTACTTAAACACCCCTCTAAATCAAGTAATAGATCATACAGACAGAAAAATCAACAAAGAAACAGTGGCTTTAAGTAACACAGACTGGATGGACCTAACGACATGTACAGAACATTCTATCCAAACACAGCAAGATACACATTCTTTTCAAGTGCACATGGAACATTTTCTAAGATAGATCACATGTTAGGCCACAAAACAAGTCTCAATAAATTTAAGAATATGAAATCATATCAAGTATCTTTTCTGACCATGGTGGAATGAAACTAGAAATCAACTACAAGAAAAAAATTGGAAAAAATACAAAGACATGGAGGCTAAACAGCATGCTACTAAACAACCAATGGGTCAACAAAGAAATCAAGAGGAAAAAAAAAAAAATACATGGACACAAATGAAAATGAAACTACAATGGCCTAAAACCTCTGAGACAGAGCAAAAACAGTTATAAGTGGGAAGTTTATAATGATACAGGCATAACCCTAGAAACAAAAATTATCAAACAACCTAACCTCACACCTAAAGGAACTAAAAAAAGAAAAAACTAAGCCCAAAGCTAGTAGAAGGAAAACAAAAAGATTAGAGTGGAAATAAATAAGATAGAGATTAAAAGAACAAGAGACGGACGCCTGGGTGGCTCAGTTAGTCAAGCAGCCAACTCTTGGTTTCGGCTCAGGTCATGATCTCAGGATCATGAGATTGAGCCCAGCGTTGGACTTCACGCTCAGCATGGAGTCTGCTTGAGATTCTCTCCCTCTCTCACTGCGCCGTCCTTGCATACACGTGCATGCACACACACACACTCTCTCTCTCAAATAAAAAAAAAAATCTTTAAAAAAATAAATAAAAGAATAGGAAGGATCAATGAAACTAAGAGCTGGCGCTGTGAAAAGATAAACAAAATTAACAAACCTCAGTGAGAACTCAAATAAAATGAAAAATGAAGGTGGAGAAATAATAACTGACACCACATCAAGAGAATATCATGGAAACTGGACAACCTAGAAGAAATGATTAAATTCTTAGAAACATACAACCTTCTGATCTAAATCAGAAAGAAATAGAAGATCTGATCAAATCAATTACCAGTAATTAAATTGAATCAGTAATCAAAAAACTCCCAACAAACAAAAAGTCCTGGATCAGATGACTTCATAGGTGAATTCTACCAAACATTAAAGAAGAGTTAATACTTATTCTTCTCAAACTACTCCAAAAAAAGTCAGAGGAAAACTTCCAAATTCATTTTTAGGAGGCCAGCATCACCCTGATACCAAAACCAGACAAAGATACTACAAAAAAGAAGCCTACAGGTGAGTAACTCTGATGAATGTGTATGCAAAAATCCTCACCAGAACACTAGCAAACCGAATCCAACAATACATTAAAAGATTCATTCACCACAATCAAGAAGGATTTATTCCAGGGATACAAGGGTAGTTCAATATTCACAAAGCAATCAATGTGATACATTAACAAGGGCAAGGACAAAAACCACATTATCCCCTCAAAACATACAGGTAAAGCATTTGGCAAAAATAGAACCTCTTTCATGATAAAACTCTCAATGACATAGGTATAGTGGGAAATACCTTATAAAGTTCTTTTTTTTTTTAAAGATTTTATTTATTTATTTGACAGAGAGGGAGAGATCACAAGCAGGCAGAGAGGCAGGCAGAGAGAGAGGGGGAAGCAGGCTCCCTGCTGAGCAGAGAGCCCGATGTGGGGCTCGATCCCAGGACCCTGAGATCATGACCTGAGCCGAAGGCAGAGGCTTTAACCCACTGAGCCACCCAGGCGCCCCACCTTATAAAGTTCTTATAATGAAAACCCCACAGCTAACATCATACTTGGTGAAAAACTGAGAGCTTTTCTTCTAGGATCAGGAAAAAGACAAGAATGTCCCATCTCGCCACCTGCATTCGACAAAGTACTGGGAAGTCCTAGCTGCAGCAACCAGACAGGAAAAAGAAATAAAAGGCATCAAAACTGTAAGGAAGAAGTAAAACTATCACTATTTGCAGATGACATGATATTATATAGAGAAAACCTGAAAGACCACCAAAAAACTATTAGAACTCATAAATGAATTCAGTAAACTTACAGGATACAAAATTAACATACAGAAATGTATTGTGTTTCTATGCACTAATAACAAAGAACCAGAAAGAGAAATTAAGAAGTCAATCTCATTCACAATTATACACTAAATATAATAAATAACCTAGGAATAAACTTAACGAAGGAGGTGAAAGACCTGTACTCTGAAAACTGTAAGGTACTGAGGAAAGAAACTGAGAACACCACAAACAAATAGAAAGATATACCATGCTCACAGATTGTAAGAATTAACATTGTTAAAATGTCCATACTACCCAGAGCAATCTACAGATTTAATGCAACCCCTATCAAAATACCAACAGCGTTTTCCCACAAAACTAGAACATATAATCCTAAAATTTGTTATGGAACCCAAAAGACCCTGAATAGCCAAAATAATCCTGAAAAAGAACTAAGCTGGATGTATCACAATCCCAGACTCCAAAGTATATTACAAAGCTGTAGAAACTAGAACAGTACAGTAATAGCACAAAAATAAACACATAGATCAATGGAACAGGATAGACAGCCCAGAAATAAACCCATGGTTATATGGTCAATTAATTTATGACAAAGGAACTAAGAATATACAACAGGGAAAAGACAGTTTCTTCAATAAATGGTGCTGGAGAAACTGGACATCTACATGCAAAAGAATGAAATGACCGTGTTTCTATACCATACACAAAAATAAGCTCAAATGGATTATAGACCTTTATGTGAGACCTGAAACTATAATATTCCTAGAAGAAAACATAGGTAGTAATCTCTTAGACATCTGCATTAGCAATGTATTTATGGGTATGTCTTCTCAGGCAAAGGATACAAATGCAAGAATAAACTATTGGGATTACAGCAAAATAAAAAGCATAGCAAAGGAAACTATCAACAAAACAAAAAGGCAAGTCTACTGGATGGAAGAATATATTTGCAAATGATATGATAAAAGATTAATATCCAAAATATATGAAGAACTTACACAACTCAACACCAAAAAACCAAATAATCTGATTTTAAAATGGACACGAGACCTGAAAGACATTTTTTCCAAAGACATACAGATGGCTAACAAACATATAAAAAGGTGTTCAACATTACTGTATCAGGGAAATGTAAATCAAAACCACAATGAGATACCACCTTACACCCATCAGAATGGCTAGGATCAAAAAGGTAAGAAATAACGTGTTGACAAGGATGTGGAGAAAAGAGAATCCTCGTGCATTCTTAGTGGGAGTTTCAACTGGTACAGACACTGTGGGGAACAGTATGGAAGTTCCTCAAATAATTAAAAATAGAATTATCAAATGATCCAGTAATTCCACTACTATTTACTCAAAACAAAAACATTAAGATATATGCACCTCTATTTTTTTTAATTTTATTTATTTATTTGAGGGAGAGCGCACACAAATGAGAGAGCACAAGCAGGGGGAGCAGCAGAGGCAGAGGGAGAAGCAGACTCCCCACTGAGCAGGGAGCCTGATGTGGGGCTTGACCTCAAGACCCTGAGATAATGACCTGAGCTAAAGGCAGCTACTTAACTGAGCCACCCAGGTGCCTACACCCCTATGTTTATTGCAGCATTATTTATAATAACAAAATGTGATACACAGACACACTAATATTACTTGGGCATAAAAAAGAATGACTTTTGTGACAACATAGAAGGATGTTGAGAGTATTATGCTAACCAAAATAAATCAAAGACAAACACTATATAATTTCATTTATATGAGGTATCCAAAAACTGTAAAACAAACAAAAAAATAAAAGTTTAAATACAGAGAACTGGTGGTTGCCAGAGGAGAGGTGAATGGGAGGTTCGTTAAAATAGATGAAGGGGATTAAGGGGCACAGACTTCCAGTTATAAAATAAGTAAATCAAGGAGATGAAAACTACAGGAGATGACATATACAGGAAATATAGTTACTAATATCATAAAAAAATGTTGTATGGTGTCTATAGTTATCATGGTGAGCAATGGGCACAGAATTGTCAAATGAGTATCTTGTGTTCCTGAAACCAATATAACATTGTATGTCAATTATATGTTAATAATATATTTATAATTTTAAAATGTTTATATTTTATATTTTATTTTATATAAATATAGAAAAAGAAGAAAAAACAGGTTCTTATAAAATATAGTTTGCCTCAGCTATTCCCCTCCCAGGTATTTCCCAAGAGAAATGAAAACATATGTACCCACAAAGACTCATACATGAATGGTCATAGCAACTTCATTTATAATGATCCCAAACTAGAAACAACCAGATGTCTACCAATTGGTGAATGGATAAACAAATTGTGGGATAGGGGCATCTGGGTGGCTCAGTGGGCTGGGCCTCTGCCTTTGGCTCAGGTCATGATCTCAGGGTCCTGGGATCAAGCCCCGCATTGGGCTCTCTGCTCAGCAAGCAGGGAGCCTGCTTCCCACCCACCCCCCTCGCTCTCTGCCTGCCTCTCTGCCTACTTGTGATCTCACTCTGTCAAATAAATAAATAAAATCTTTAAAATAAACAAACAAATAAATAAAATCTTTAAAAAAAAAAAACAAATGTGGGATACCCATACAATGGAATATTAGTCATTAAAAAAAGGAATGAACTACTGATATAAGTGACAAGAAGGATGAATCTCAAGAGTATTATACTAAATGAAAGAAGCTAACCAAAAAAAGACTACAGATGGAATCGTTCCGTTTATATGACATTCTAGCAAAGGAAGAACTGTAGTGATTCAAAGGGAGAAGTGGTTTCCAGGGGCTTAGGGTGAGATGAGTGGACTGACTGCAAGGATGCACAATTTGGGGGTGATGGAAATACTTTGTCTTGAATATTATATTTACATGAATGTATACATTTGTCTAAACTCAAACTGAACACTCAATATGGGAAACTATATCTCAAAAAATATCACAATAAATCTGATTTTTTTCCTTAAATATAAAGTAGATCCTCTTAATGCCTTTTTTTTTTTTTTTTTTTTTTCCCAATACTCAAGGGTACAAACCTCTAGTCAATCGGGATTATAGACAGATTTTAAAGATACAGTGTGGTAAGTGGGATGAGGAGTAGTAGCAAAGGATGCTTCTGGGAACATAGAGTAATTCAGACTTGGAGGGTGTGGGAGACCCAGCAGGTGTCTCCACTCCTTTACTCCTTCCCTGTGGAAGCTTAAAGACAGATTTTGCTTTTCTAGCTTCTTTAGCTAAGGGTGCCCCTGTGACCTAGTTTCATTTCAAGGATGCCTTAGCTGACGAGGGCTGGGGCTTCTGGTAGGGCTTTGGCTTTCCTGATAAAAGGAGAACTTATCACAGTGCCCCATTCCCTTTTTTAAGTGGAAAAAGAGCTCTGGCTGACATGAATGCACAAATAAAGAATGCTTGAAGTAAAGAAGAAAATCAATCTGAAGATTTTTTTGCACCTAAATGTATTTATTTAAGTGGGATTGTTAGAATACAAGGAGTAATTTCTACATTTTTCATGACCATTGGATTCAGTCTGATGTCCTATTTCTCTTTAGGCTTCCTTACTTAATTGAGCTACACAGATTCTGTGCCAAGAATATGCAAGTCATTCTGAACAGAATAAACTATCTCTTGACTATAACCAATAGAATCTGGGCTTGAAGGGCTATAGCTCAGAAAAGCAGAGTACTTCATTTTTATATTCCATGAGTGGAATCAGGTGTTAGTCTAGTAGATTTTGCCTTTTTATAAATATTTCCATCTAAATTATCTTCTGGTGTTCCCATTTTCTCCTCTGATATATCTGCATAGTCATATCTTTTTCTCCATGGTTGCTCAAGTGTGTAACCTAAAGAGAAATGACAAATGTTTAGAAGGATGTCAGATATGACAAGGTGTAGACTCATTCAATATGTCTCTCTCTACCAGACGAGGTCTCTTTCAAAGTTTTTCTTACCACTCTTAGAGCAGATACCTCTGTATCTTACTTAGCCATAAATGTCTCAAATTTCCCAGTTCATCTGGGAATGTCCATCTCTACAACAGGCTCTGCAGGATCTGGGTCTGAGGTTTGATCTACTACTAAGTAGCTGTATAATTTGGGGCAGGTTACTTAACCTCATCTGTAAAATGGGAATAGTAATGGCACATACGTAGCTCAAATTTCTACGAGAATTAAGTGTGAGGGTGCAGGTAAAGAACCTAACATTTAGTTAGTTTGGCATTTAGCTGGTGCTCCATAATTAACTATTAGCCAACAGTTCTTCCTGCATAAATGAAGAGAAGCCTTTTCTCTCCCTAGAGCTAGAAGTTCCGTATCTTCTCTGGATGTGATTTCCTTGTGCTTCTTGGAGAAAGGGCACACAGTCTCTCCTCTTCTCCCATGCCAACAGCTTCAGTGCATCACCTTCCACTGACTGCACTAACAGGGCAAGTCCCCTCTACTTAAAATAATTTTCACTTCAGGCTTACACATTTCACAGACATGTACCCTGGGGCAAATAATACATTATGTGTTAATAAAAAATATATATATATATCTATATGTATGTATATATATATATGCTTTACAGAAAAAAAAAGTTCAAATAAACATTATGAGGAACTAGAAAAAATAATAATAATCTTCACTTGATTTTATGCGCCTTCCAATCGCCATGCTATAACTTTCCTTCTTTTCACAGTAATCTCTTTCACCTCAATATTTATATTCTTTGCTTGAATTTTGTATTTGTCATTCCTTTACATTCTTTTATCTACCACTGAGAACCTACTAGGTGCTACAAGTTGGGGATTCATATCAAACAGACAAATCCCTGCTGTCAAGTGAACGTAGTTACCAAAAACTGTTCTCCAGAAGACCATGGACTGATTAAACTTCTCGAGTGGAAACCACAGAGCATTTCTGAGGAAAATGCAAGAGGCTGGTGATGCAAAGTGTGGGTGAGGGTGAGAGCGGGACATGATAAAGGTGGAAGGCGAGCCAGGGCCGGAAGGCCATGACAAAATTACGACTGTACTCCAAGCACAGTGGCAAACTATGAGAAGCAGCAGAGGTGCTCATCATTAGGAGTGTGGTTTCTAAAGCCAGCCTGCCTCCATTCCAATCCTAGCCGTCACAGGAACTGACTGTGTGACCCTGAGCAAGTAACTTGGTATCTATGTGCTTATCTGTAAAATGAACCTTGTCTAATTGAGTTGTTCTGAAAATTAAATGAGTTAATTTTATAAAGCACTTTCAGACAGCACTTCCACATAGTCATTGCCAAAGAAGAGTTTGTTAAATAAATGTTTTAACTGTATTGACTTAAATCAGTAAAAGATCACTATTGTGTGGGCAGCGCCCCGGGGGATGGTCAGTTTGGAGGCCGTGGGAGAAGGCTGCAGTGGGATGATGGACGCGTGGACTGTGGGGGTGGCCGTGAGTTGGCAATAAGTAGGTTAAGACGAATGACAGCTAACATTTATAGAGCACGTATTGTGTGCTGGGCACTATTCTAAGCTCCTCACACGTATTACCTCACAATAACCGATGAGCTAGGTACTACTGTTTTTCTCATTTTACAGATGAGGAAAATGAGTCAGTAATTTCCCCAGTACCACACAGACATCAAACGGCAGAACCAAAAATCAGACAGGCAGTCTGAATTAACACTCCACAGTTGTAAGCTACTGCCTCTCACTGATGATCACAGCACAGAACCCGTACACTCAGATTATACAATACCCATAATTAGGCTTGAGCTATTTAGAATTAATGATATTTCTAGGACATGAGAATATGCTTTCTCAATAGGCTATCACCTTCAGCTTCTCAGCACTGTGGACCACTGGCAGGACAAGTGGCATAGAACCTAAAAAACATTTTTTTTTAAGATTTTATTTATTTGACAGAGAGAGATCACGAGTAGGCAGAGAGAGAGGGGGAAGCAGGCTCCCCCGATGCGGGGCTCCATCCCAGGACCCTGAGATCTATGACCTGAGCAGAAGGCAGAGGCTTAACCCACTGAGCCACCCAGGCACCCTAAAAAATATTTCTAACCTTAAAAAAATTTTTTTAAGTAGGCTCCATGCCCCGTGTGGGCCTTGAACTCATGACCTCGAGATCAAGAGTTGCACGCTCTAACTAACCCAGCCAGGCGCCCCTATTTCTAACATTTTGAGGCATTTGCCAAGTGAAGTCTGCTCATTAAAAATAATTACCGAAACCATGAGAGAAGCAACTTTCCAAAAGGAGGATTCATTTTGTAAACCATTTTATCCAACCTAAATAAAGCAGAAAATTTTCTTCTATTCCCAAATAATAAGCTTACATGTAAAGGTAAAAATGACTTAGCAAATTCATCTATGTCTATATACTGTGCACGGTGCTGAGATGTTAGGTGCTTAGAAATGTGTACGTGTGTGGAATGTGTCATTCTGTTCACAAGAATTCCCCATAAAAGTATTGCTAAAAATCACCTACTTTTGAAGTTATCTGAAGAGTTGCTTGTAGCAATTTCCTTCCAGGTGGCAAGATACCTAAGCACATTATATGGGCATTCATTAAATTAAATCGACGTATTAGTAATACATTGATCCATTAGTACATGTTAGACTACTTCTAAAATTCCACTTCCTCTATGAAATCTTGGATTGATGGTGACAAATGCACAGTTTCAAATGTTTCATTCTCATGACTGGTCTATCTCCAGCCACCTCCCATGTATCTAAAGCAACCCTTAAAACAAGGATTTGGAGGAGGAATAAAAATGGTGCATCTAACATCTACCATAGTCGTGCCCTCTGATCTCCCTCCAGCACACTTCTTCTCATTCTATGCTGTTCCATTCCTGCAACTTCATGTCCTCAGCTGAGTGCATACTAAGATCTCAGTTAATTTCTAAATTAAAAGTACTAAGAGAAATTTATCTGGGAGGGAAAAAGGGGAAAACAACAACAACAAAAAATTTTCTCCTTGGTTCTGGATTGTCAGACTTACAGTCTCTGTCATGTCAATGGAAACTGAAAGTGTGTGCTTTATGATCATATTAGAATAACGGTGCTATCTTTGCCATGTCTGGTGAATATAAGAAATTAAAGTCAAGCACAATTTTCGGGCTGCCACCTCTGTTCCCTAAACAGAGATTGAATTAGGGAGACAAAGGCAGCCCAAGAAGAGGTAGAATGGGAAAGGGTAAGGCACAATGAGCTACAGAGATGAGGTAGAGCTTTAAAGAGGCAGGTTTCCTGTGACTTATCCTATTCCATCCCTTTTCCCAAGCCTCCCTGAAATCAGGTAAAGAGTTGGTTGCACCCCAAAAAATCAATTTTTTCAAGTATTTATTTATTCCTTTTGAATTGTTTTTACTTTTGTTGACTGTGTGTTTGTTTTGTTATTGGAAGGCATATATTATCCAACAGTATTTAATTATAACAAAGCATTGTGCAAGTTGGCTTCTTCTTGTCACTATTACCTATTGTTGCTCTAAGAACTTTATTCCACAACCTTAAACAGGATGCTGCTGAGTCACTGCCACATAAAAAAGGTGCAGGAAAACAGCAGGCAGTGTAAACCCCCTCCAGGATCTCTTAGTAGACAATTCAATCTGGCTTCACCTTAAATTTAGGCAAATTCTGTCTCAGTGGTGACTCTCCTCAGAGGAGCACTATGAAGTGTTGGATGTCAATTATCCTGCTTCCTTGGATTTATGTACTGAAAGGTTTTCATTCCACTTTCAAGAAACCAAGATAAAGGACCTCCAATCAATTGTATGCTACGACCTGACAGTCTGGGGCATGAACATATACCATATATAAGGCTGATCACCAACCCTGCTCTACCTAAGATTAGGACATGAATTTATTTAGTTGTATAAAATGTTTTTTCTCATAACGTACATACCACCTATAACCAAGAAGAAATCTAAATTTTACAAACAGAAGCAACAATCTAATGAGAGGATTACCATGCTGATCTGTCTTTCTCACTAAGGTATTTTTGGAAATTTTTACAGAATAAAGTGTATGTAGAATCTATGGTGAATCCCTCAAAAGTATAAATTTAACATCTTAATGGCCCAGGAAAAGTCCCTCACCAGAGAAACCATAAAACCACATGTCTTCGACAACAAAGGAGCAGCTTCAGACATAGAAACTACCCATAACACACAAAGGCAAAGAGCTCTCACCAACAGGATTCACAGAATTTCAGAAGACTAATATCTTAGTGGTCCAGCAGCTGACCACTGAACAGGTTACGTCAAAATTCACTTGCAGTTTGAAAAATATGTAGACTCTGGAAGAGGAACATCCATCTTGACAGAGAATATGACCCTGAAACCCACCAGGATAAATGCCAGCAGCAGTCACAGCTGCCATCATGTGGGTGACTCAATCATGGCAATGCAAGGAGTTTTACATTCTAAGGGCCTAGAGCGGCGTATCTCTGGCTACTGCAGAAGGGCAACAGTACTCATCAGTACCCTTGAGTCCTAGAGTTAAGTTGGCTCTATCTATTCTTCAAAGCAATTAACAATATTGTTCTCAGTTGATACTGTTGCAATCAGAAGATGCCCATGATTGTTTCCAGTAAGGACACTGTCTGTCTGTCACACAAGAGGCTAGCACACAAGCTTTTTGGGAAGAAACTGGTTTGTATCACTGAACATCAATGTTCAACACATTTTTGTCATTCTAATGGTCTGACTAGTGAAAGGTGTCCACAGATTTCCACTACCAATTCTCCTGAAGGGAAAAATATCAGATGCTGAAATTCTTAACAAACAAGGTGTTATTAATATAGTTGCAAACATCTAGATGACTACGAAGATCTAACAGAGAGTAGACTGTGGAGACCATAAATACACTGCGAAAATGATGCTTATACCTAATGCCTGCCATTAGTAGGGGAAGGTGTTTGCAACTTTGATCTTGCCTGAGATAATCAGTAGCCTGAGTTCAGTAATGTTACTGAAATATTCCAAATAATCATGCTGGATTCCTTTAAAAATTTGTTGTCCAGGACTCAATAGAAAAAGTTAAATAGACGAATACCACTAAAGAAAACAATCAAATCACAAAGGAAGAAAGCAAGAGAATAAGAACAGAAAATGACTACAAAAACAACCAGAAAAAAAATTAACAAAATTGCAATAACTGCATACCTGTCAATAATTACTTTAAATGTAAATCGACTAAATACTCCAGTCAAAAGATAGAGTGACAGAATGGATAAAAAAACAAGACCCATCTGTATGCTGTCAATGAGAGATCACTTCAAAATAAAGACGCATACAGACTGCTGGTGAAGGTATGGAATAATGCAAATGGAAGTGGAGAGAAAGCCAGAGTAGCAATATTTATATCAGACAAAACAGACTTTAAAACAAAGACAGTAGCCAAAGAATAGCATTACATAATGATGAAAGGATCAATCCAACAAGAGGACATAACAACTGTAAGTATCTCTGCACCCAACACAGAAGCATCTAGCAAATGTTAACAGATATTAAGGGAGAAATAGACAGTTATACAATAATACTAGGGGATTTTAACACTGCATCTATGTCAATGGACAGATTACCAGACAGATAATCAATAAGAAAACAGAGGCTTTGAACAAAATGTTAGACCAGATGAACCCAACAGATTTATACAGAAAATTCCATCCAAACACAGCAGAATACATATTCAAGTGCACATGGAATATTCTCTAAGACAGATCACATGTTAGGCCAAAAAACTAGGCCAGAAAACAAATCTCAATGAATTTAAGAAGACTGAACTCATATCAAGCATCTTTTCTGACCATATCAGTATGAAACTAGAAATCAATTACCAAAAAAAAAACTCCACCAAAACAAAAAAAAAAAACCCACAAACACATGGAGGCTAAACAATATACTACTTCACAACTAATGGGTCAACAAAGAAATCAAAGAAGAAATAAAAAATACATAGGGATGGAGTGCCTGGGTGGCTCAGCCATTAAGCATCTGCCTTTGGCTCAGGTCATGATCTCAGCGTCCCGGGATTGAGCCCCGCATTGGGCTCCCCGCTTGGCGGGAAGCCTGCTTTTCCCTCTCACACTCCCCTTGCTTGTGTTTCCTCTCTCTCTGTCAAATAAATAAAATCTTTTAAAAAAATGCATGGAGATAAATGCAAATGAACACACAACAGTCCAAAATCAATGGGATGCAGCAAAAGCAGTTCTAAGAGGGAGTTTGTAATAATACACACCAAACTCAAGAAACAAGAAAAATCTCAAACAAACAACCCAAACTTACACCTAAGGAACTAAAAAAAGAAAAAATTAAGCCCAAAGCTATTAGAAGGAAAAAAAAAAAGAAGGGTTAGAGAGGAAATAAATTACACAGAGGCTAAAAGAACAATAGAAAGGATCCATGAAACCAAGAGGTGGCTCTTTGAAAAGACCAACAGAAGTAATAAATCTTTAGCCAGACTCATGAAGAAAAAAAGAGAATAAAATCAGAAATCAAGTTGGAGAAATTACAACTGACACCACAGAAATACAAAAGATTGTAAGAGTATATTATGTAAAATTATATGCCAACAAACTGGGCAACTGAGAAGAAATGAGTAAATTCCTAGAAACATATGATCTTCTAAAACTGAATGATGAAGAAATAGAAAAAATTGAACAGGTCAATCACTCTTAATGAAACTAAATCAGTATTCAAAAAAACCCCCAACAAAAATCCAGGATTAGATGGCTTCACATGAATTCTACCAAACATTTAAACCATAAGATATCTAGGAAAAAACCTAATCAAAGAGGTAAAGGATCTCTGAAAACTATAGAACACTTATGAAATTGAGGAAGACACAAAGAAATGGAAAAACATTCCTTGCTCATGGATCGGAAGAACAAATATTGTTAAAATGTCTATGCTACCCAAAGCAATCTACACATTCAACGCAATTTCTATCAAAACACCAACAACATTCTTCATAGAGCTGGAACAAACAATTCTAAAATTTGTATGGAACCAGAAAAGACCCTGAATAGCCAAAGGAATGTTGAAAAAGAAAACCAAAACTGGTGGCATCACAATTCCGGACTTAAGCTGTATTACAGAGCTGTCGTCATCAAGATAATACAGTGAGAGTATGAAAACAGACACATAGATTAATGAAACAGAACAGAGAACCCAGAAATGGACCCTCACTCTACGGTCAACTAATCTTCGACAAAGCAGGAAAGAATAGCCAATGGAAAAAAGATATTCTCTTCAACAAATGGTGTTGGGAAAATTGGACAGCCACATGCAGAAGAATGAAACTGGACCACTTTTTTACACCACACACAAAAATAGACTCAAAATGGATGAAAGACCTAAATGTGAGACAGGAATCTATCAAAACTGTAGAGGAGAACACAAGCAGCAACCTCTTTGACCTCAGCCACAGCAACTTCTTGCTAGACATGTCTCCAAAGATAAGAGAAACAAAAGCAAATATGAACTACTGGGACTTGATCAAGATAAAAAGCTTTGCACAGCAAATGTTAACAGTTAACAAAACTAAAAGGCAACCTACGGAATGGAAGAAGATATTTGCAAATGATCTAACAGATAAAGGGCTAGTATCCAAGATCTATAAAGAACTTACCAAGCTCCACATCCAAAAAACAAAAAAATCCAGTCAAGAAATGGGCAGAAGTCATGAACAGACATTTCTCCAAAGAAGACATCCAAATGGCCAACAGACACAAGAAGAAATGCTCCCCATCACTCTACTTCAGGGAAATACAAATCAAAACTACAATGAGATACCATCTCACACCAGTCAAAATGGCTAAAGTTAACAACTCAGGAAATGACAGATGTTGGCAAGGATGTGGAGCAAGGGGAAGGAGAATGCAAACTGGTACAGCCACTCTGGAAAACAGCATGGAGGTTCCTCAAAAAGTTACAAATAGAGCTACCCTACGACCCAGCAATGCACTATTGCACTACTAGGTATTTATCCAAAGGATACAAACATAGTGATTTGAAGGGGCACAAGGATCCCAAAGTTTATAGCAGCAATGTCCACAGTAGCCAAAATACAGGAAGAGCCCAGACGTCCACTGACAGATGAATGGATAAAGAAGATATGGTGTGTGAACACATGTACATGTACACACACACACACACACACACACACACACACACCCCACTGGAATATTACTCAGCCATCAAAAAGAATGAAATCTTGCCATTTGCAATGACGTGGATGGAACTGGAAGGTATTATGCTAAGCGAAGTCAGTCAGAGAAAGACAAATACTATATGATTTCACTCATATGTGGAATTTAAGAAAACAGATGAATGCGGGGGAAGGGAATTATATCAAATAAAACAAGATGAAAACAGAGAGGGAGACAAACCATAAGATACTCTTAACCACAGGGAACAAACTGAGGGTTGCTGGAGGGGAGGTGGGTGGGTGGGATGGGGCAGTTGGATGACAGGCATTAAGGAGGGAACTTGAAGTAATGAGCACTGGGTGTTATATGCAACCGACGAATCACTAAATTGTACCTCTGAAACTAGTAATGCAGTATATGTTAATTTAATTGAATTTAAATTAAAATATTTAAAAAATAAAGAAAGAAAGAAGATTTAACACTGATTTTTCTCAAACTGTTTCAAAAAACAGAAGAGAATGGAAAATTTCCAAATTCATTCCATGAGGCCACCATTACCCTGATGCCAAAACCAATTAAACACCACAGAAAAACAAAACAAAACTATGGGTCAATTTACCTGATGACACAGATGCAGAAATCCTCAATAAAATATTAACAAACTGAAGTCAATAATACGTTAAAAGGATCATCCACCAAAATCGAGTGGGATTTAGTCCAGGGACACAAGGGTGGCTCAATATTTGCAAAACAATGTGATACATCACGTTAACAATAAGGAGGAGGAAAACCATATGATCCTCTCAAGAGATGGTAAAAACTCATTTCACAAAATACAATACTGTTAATGATAAAAACTCTAAACAAAGTAGGCTTAAACGGAACACACCTCAATATAATAAAGGCTATATATGAAAAACACATAGCTAACAACGGTGAAAAACTGAGAGCTTTTCTTATAAAATTAGGAACAAGGTAAGAATGTCCAGTCTCACCACTTTTATTCAACACAGTACTGGAAGTCTTAGCCACAGCAATCAGACAAGAAATAAACCCATACTTATATGGTTAATTAATCTATGACAAAAGAGGCAAGAATATATAATAAAGATATTTTCTTCAATAAACAGTGTTGGGAAAACTGGACAGCTACATGCAAAAGAACAAAACTGAACCACTTTCTCAAACCACACAAAAATAAACTCAAAATGATTACAGACCTAAATGTGAGACCTAAAACCATAAATCTAGGGAAAAAATGCAGGCAGTAGTAATTTCTTGATAGTGGTCTTGGCAACATTTTTCTAGCTATGTCTCCTCAGGCAAAGAAAACAAAACCAAAAATAAACTATTGGGACTATACGAAATAAAAAGCTGTTGGATAGCAAAGTAAACTATGAAAAAAATGAAAGGTGACCTACTGAATGGGAGATATTTACAGATGAAATATCCAATGAGGGGTTAATATCCAAAATATGTAAAGAACTTATATCACTCAACACACACATACATACACACACAAATCCAGTTAAAAATGGACAGAAGATACGAATACACATTCTTCTTAAGACATCCAGACGGCCAATAAACACATGAAAATATGCCCAACTTCACTCATCAGGGAAATGCAAATCAAAACCATAATGAGATATAAACTTACACCTATCAGAATAACTAAAATCAACAAGAGAAGAAAGAGTAAGTGTGTGTGAGGATGTGGAGAAAAGGAAACCCTCCTGCACTACTGATGGGAATGAAAACGGGTGCAGCCACTGTGGGAAACAGTTCGGAGGTTCCTCAAAAAATTAAAAATAGAAATACCATATGATCCAGTAATTCCACTACTGGGTATTTACCAAAAGAAACAAATATACTAATTTGAAAAGTTATGTATGTTTATTGCAGCATTATTTATAGTAGCCACAATATGGAAGCAACCCAAGTGTCCATCAACTGAAGAATGGATAAAAAAGATGTGATAGATACACACACACACACACACACACACACACACACACACACACACACACTGGAATATTACTCAGCCATAAAAAATGAACTCTTGCCATTTGTGAAAATATGGGTGGAGCTAGAGGGTATAATGCTAGGTGAAATAAGTCAGACAGAGAAAGACAAATACCAAAGAATTTCACTTTGTGTGGAATCTAAGAACTATATTTTGTTTCTAAAGAACAAATGAACAAACAAAAAATCGGACTCTAAATACAGAGCACAGATGTTTGTCGAAGGGAGGTGGGTGGCAGAATAGGTGAAACAGATAAAGGGGATTAAGAGATACAAACTTCCAGTTGTAAAATAAATAACAGAGATGAGAAGTACAGCATTGGGAATACAGTTGATAATACATATAGTAAAGTTGTATGGTGACAGATGGTGACTGTATTTATCATGGTGAACCCTGAGCTATATACAGAATTGTCAAATCACTATTTATAGACCTACAACTCATATAACATTGTATGTTAATTATAGTTCAATTAAAAGAAAAGAATACCTAAGTCTAATTTCCTTTTTCTACTTTTATATCATCTCTTTTTCATATTCTTCCCTCCTATCTTTCTTTTTTCTAGATAAACAATACCCGTTTTTGTTTTGTTTAAGATTATGTTTGTGAGCCCAAGATTCAAAGCAGAGGTGGGAACATCAGAAACATACATGAGGCCTGCCCTTGCTCCCCAGTAAAAGCAGAATGCATTTACTCATCAAAGTTCAGTGCATTTGTCCAGTTCAGCACTTCATCCACTTCCCATTCCATCACTGAATCTATTCCACCGCTTTCGACAGCTCTCATTAGCCCCTTGGTTGCTGTGTGAATTAAATCTAGAGTTCTACGATTTGTTGACTTAGCCTCTAGGCTTCCTGCATAGTACCTAAACGGGGGAAAGGAAGGGAGACATCGATCTTGTGAAACAGGTCATTACTAGTAGATGCAGTTAATATATACATTGTTGCTGTGAAGACATTTACATATTAAACCATGTTTTCACCCAATTTAACTTAAATACATCCAAACCAAGTTCTATGTGATGAGATCTTTGGGGGGGGGGGGGGTGGAAGCAACTTAATCAACCATGCTAACTGGTGAAGCCTCGTTTCAAAACCACCCCTTAGTACATTGCACTGCTATGATACAATGAAAAACCAAGTAATTAAATCACCGAATCACAGAATTACAGAGTCAAAGGATCTTGGAGACCAGATGAGTAGCCCTCTCATCTTACAGGAGACAGATTAGGTCCTGGAAGAGAAGATCATGTGGCTAAGGGCAGGTAAGGAGGGGAAAGCGGAAGGGAACAGGAAAGTTTCTCAGTTTCTCTCTCTCTATATGTATGTATGTATGTATTTATTTATTTGACAGAGAAAGAGATACAGCGAGAGAGGGAACACAAGCAGGGGGAGTAGGAGAGGGAGAAGCAGGCTTTCTGCCAAGCAGGGAGCCCGATGTGGGGCTCAATCTCAAGACGCCAGGATCACAACCCCAGCCGAAAGCAGACGCTTAACAACTGAGCCACCCAGGCGCCCCTGTGTCCGATACTTTTCATACATTATCTTGTTTAATTCTCTAAAAAGACACAGCCATTTGTGACGCTGATCATGCAGGTAGTAAACTGATGTCAGAGCCCGTATTCAAATCTGACTCCAAGTGCAGACTTCTTCGGTGGCACTGTTCTGTCTCATGTTAGTCTCAGCACATAAATGAATGTATCCACCAAATGTGAGCTGAGTAAGTAGAGACAAGTTAGCAGTCTTTACCAAGAATATTAGAAAATAGCATTTTTTCTTTGGTTTTTCATTTTAGGATCTATATTTTAAAGTTAACCTACTCTGAAATTGTTTTCATTTATTAATTCAACATAAGAGTAGGAAGTGGCACAGTGGTCATGTTGGGCTAGGTAGGACTCTGATATCCAGCTATCTGGCCTTGAGTCTTGCTTCTGTGATTTATTTACTAGCTCTATGACCTTTACCAAATAACCTAGTCTTCCTGGGCTTCAGATTACCTTAAAATGGTCATCATAATACTCCTCTTCTCAGCATTCTAGAAAGGTTTAAAAGTGTAAATCTTTATAAAGCATTCAGAACTATGACTGGCACATAGGAAGCATTCAGTAAAAGAAGGCTTACAAATTCCTGGATGGTAAGGAGTAGGACAGTGACAAGATAGGTCTCTGCCTTTATGAAGTTTCTGCTTTTTCAAACTTTAAATAGATAATGATCCATGAGAGCTACTTTCATAGAAGGAGAAACATGCCTCTTGATTTATATTGGTTAGTAAGAGCACAAATTGTAAGAAAGTATGATTTCACAATTTTTCTATAGTTCTTCATTCACTTACTCAAGTAATAAATATTTATCAAGTGTCCACCATTTGCAAAGCATTGTATACAGAGGTGGGATTCCTTCGTGGAACTTGCAATCTTCTACTCTATATTCCCTGAACGTAATAGGTACTCGAAAAATATATATACTAAACGAATGAATGAATGATGGTACCCAACGGTCCAGTTTATTAACTAATGCTGATGCCACAACAAAAATGCATTTAGAAATCAGAAACTTCTGGAAGGCCAGAGGTGAGCACATTTTTTATGAGTTCTTTCATGTTTTACATTCCCAAATATACACTTGTGATTACATTTGGAAACCTGGATAATTCTTTTTCCTTTGGCAACAATGATTTACCACAGTTCAGTTATCTATTTGTGCTCTCATCAAGGATATATAGAAAGAGGATTCATTTTATTTTATTTATTTATTTATTTTTATTTTTTAAAAGATTTTATCTATTTCTTTGACAGAGAGAGAGAGCACAAGCAGGGGGAGCAGCAGAGAGAGAGGGAGAAGCAGTCTCCCCGCCGAGCAGGGAGTCCAATGCGGGGCTTAATCCCAGGACCCTGAGATCATGTCCTGAGCCTAAGGCAGACGTTTAACCAACTGAGCCACCTAGGCGCCCCAAGAGGATTCATTTTAAAGAGAATTATAATACTTATTCCAAGTATTTAATTCTGTTTTAAACTCTTTAAATATTAGTCACTATTTATAGTTAAGTGGGCTATAACAGTAATCAAACAACAATAGGCTAGCAAATAGAACAGAATTTCAAATACAATAGTAACCAGAAATACCGATTACTTTATAATCATAACTTGTTTTATAAAAAATGAGTGGTATTTAAAACAAAAATAATATAAAATTTGGCTTTAGAGGTAATGTTGCAATATATCCATTTAAAAATGATCTCATATTCTAAGATAGAAAATTTGAAGAGAAAAAAATTATAAAAATGTCTTTCTGAATATACCAAAGAGAGAGAAGTTAAAATGAAAAAGACCTAGTAAGAATCAAAGTTTAAACTGGAAAAGAAGTCAAGAAGAGCTAAGATCTGTAGGACACAGGAAGGGAATGTAAAAATCACATTTTTTTTTTTAAATTAAGAGAGAGGTAAAAAAAATATGAAGATTTTGATTTTATTCACTGCTGATTCTCAGCAAACGTCAGTAGAGGATGTCATCAGTGAACAAAGCACACCAAGTAACATTTCTCCTTCATCCCCTGCAACCCTACATAAAGGAAACATTACAACATCCAGCCATAAGGACTAACTGACTCACTCACTCAATTCATTCAACAAAAAACACGTATTCATTAAGTGAATGAATTAAGTGTGATGAATGAATTAAGCCCTGTGCTCACAAATAGAACAGAGTCCCTGTACTTTAGGAGCTCAAAGTATAGTGGAAGTGGCAGACAAATATGCAGAGATTTGCAAAAGTGTGACAACTGAGTACATAATACATCTGAGGGCGCCTTCAAAAAAAGCGCCAGTGCCTAGCTAAGTCAGGGCAGGCTTCAGAAGGAGATGTTTGAACGAAGTATCAAAAGGTGAAGACCTTGTTGCTATGGAATTGAGCCAAAAAAGAGCAACCTGGGGAGAGGGACTATCATGTGGGATGTAGGTAACGGTGAGCCCCTAACATGTTTCGGTAAGGAAGTGATTCAATTTGTGTTTTCAAGACATGACATCAGTGTTTACACAGAGATGGCAAAAGATTCGAGACAAAGAGAGCACGTAGAAGGACTCTGCCGGTGAAGTAGAGATGAGAGCACTGAGAAGCTCCAGTCAGGGAGGAACAGACATGCCAGACTTGGGAGAGTCTTTGGAAGCGGAATTGATAGGACTTTATGACAGATGACACATGGGAGCTTGTGGAGGGTAAGAAGTCAAGGAGAACCCCTACATTTCTGGCTTGGATGACTGGGTAAATGATGGTGTCATAACCTAAGGCCAAGAGGAATATGGAAAAGAAACAATTTTTATGATGAGGAATATAAGAAATTCAGTGTAAGACCAGTTGAGTTTGAGATAGAAATGTCCACGTAATTAGAAATAGAGAACTCAGTTATGGATGAGGATTGTTTTGAGAGTAAACAGAGGAAAGGAAAAAAAAAAGAAATGAAACAGATTAGTATTCATGTGCGTTGGCTTATTACCAAGTGTCCCCCCACCATGCTGTGCCTGGGCTTCAGCAAATCATACTAGCGTTCTGTCAACACCAGCTGTTTCTGGGTGACGGCATACATGGTGCGTGCATTTTGTTGTTCTGAGCTTACTACCACACTTCCTTTACTGTCCATGGGTCCCTGGCTAGAGGCAATGTTGTATGGAATAAAATGATGATGGATAAGGCTTCTGTAATAAATGGTATTGCTGACTGAAGGAACGCAAGCGGAGAAATAAAATACACATCCAGAATATTTGTCTATCACTGCGAACACAAAGAGAGGCCACCTCTCTGCGGGAAGGAACTAATCAGCCTGCCATTAGGCAGCCAGCATACTGTCGGAGGCAGAGCAATGGCCTTTACTCTCCAGGCAGCTGTGACTATAGAGCGGGAACAACCTCAGTGAGGAAAAGATCAAGTTTATGAGTCTGTATGTAGCCTCCATCCCTATACCCATGGCCACTTCGTGCACAGCTCCACTGAGCAGCCACTGAGGCAGCCAGGTGAAAAAACAGACATCCACACGCTGGATCATCTCGTCCATCTGAATACTTAGAGCTTACTGCCTCTTACGCCCTTGGGAGAGCATTCACAAGGACACAAATATATGCTATGCCCATTCTGAGTATACCTGCCCCAGACCTATTCCCAATTTCCCCATGTAATCCCATCCAAGTGCCTCATCAGCTGAGAAGCTCTCGGTTACTGCCCACAGACAATAAGGTTCCTGTCTCAAGCTGTTTGTCCTTTATATTTGAAGTAGAAAACCAGCTGTGCTCACTGGAAGGATACCCTTTGACCATTCTCTGGGCCTACTGAGGGGCTGTAATCTAGTGACTGTTCATATTTGGATGTTACCAGAATCCTGTGCAGATTCCTGGTGAATTAGACCTAATACATTCTCCCTCTGTCGGCTTGTCACAGGGGACTCCCCATGAAGCCAAAGGCGTGGAGAAAAGCACAGCCAATGCAGCGTAAGTGGGTGTTGAAGGACTCCGAGCCACCTGCCCACACAGCTTACCGTAGCCCTCTGGACCTTCTCAGACCCATTCTCTTTTGTACTTCTTCTATTCTGTACTGAGATGATGCTGTATACTCTCAGCTTTATGGTTCACTGGATTAGATAAAACCCAGGTCAGTTCATGATCACAAAGCACTTAGAGTCCTACTGACAAGCATCCAGTCTCTCCCACGGCCAGCAGCAGAATCAGAACTGATTTTCAAATTTAAAATAGCTGTTGGCAGAAGAGGGCATTACCTTATTCCTAAACCCTCTGTGCTGAGATCCTCTTACTCCAAGAAGCCCCATACAGTATTTCACTGTCTGTCCCATATTGTTGGGACTGCATGGCCCTAAAGGCCAAGTCCTAAAGGTCCACACTGTGGACCTGCTACCACGTTCACCCTTACACCATGTCCCACCGAGGCCCAGCAGCCTCATTAGGTTACCATGAAAATAGGTTGGAGCAGCATACCCCAATGTGGCATGTTTTGCTTCCTAAATCCAGAGAGGCCCTTTAAGTGCCGTGTGCCTTTAAGACAGACACGCCAAAGTATTGAAACTTGTCTCTCACTTTAGAAAGGATATCCCGAAATGTCCATAAGCTTTAGTTATGTGGCAAACCCTTAACATTTTGCAAATTTCTCTCTCTCCTTCTGGTGTGCATTTGTCCTATGAAGTCATCCGGGGAATTATTTTCTGCTCACTGCAGCTGATTAGTATAAGGTCACCAATCAAGGACGGGCATCATGGTCTGTGGGAACTGAGATACAAGCCCCTAGAGAAAACAGCAGGAGAGCAGACGCAGCTCTGAGAGTAAGATGGAAAGGCACAACCTCTTCTTTCTACGTAAATGCAAACTGCGTCTCTTTCTGCTTGTGGTTGGGATGGGAAAGAACATGTGTCAGGTCAACAGCAGCACACCAGGAGCGAGGGGCTGTGCTGACTTGCTGCATTAGAGGAAGCGCTTGTGGAAGCCTAGCTGTGATCCAGGTCACCACCTGACCTCTACCACTTCAAAGTTCCATTATTCCTGGCAAACCAAAGGTACCACTTCCACCACAGCTTTCCTCACTGTCATCTCTGGTCTATAAAAACAGCCACCACGGAGTTGATCAAAAACTCTGCGACTCGTCTATCAATGACTTGATGAAAACTATCTTCTAGGGCCTCCTGGGGTTACAGTTAGCGGGTAGCTGAGTAGATTGCACGTAAGAGGAACAAACACATGCATTCCCCTGAGACTTCAGAAATCCCTTTCTCTACAGCATACCAGAGGAGGTCAGGCATTTTGCAACAGTAGAGCTTCGGCTGAGTTCAGGTGTTGATTAGTCAACCAGACAGACTATTTAACATCATTTCTGGGTACTCAAGCCAACACATTGAACTCATAATCCTACATGAATGTGGTCATTATCAGTAAATTTAACCCAATCATCATCTGATCTCACAACCTGAAAATCCACTCTCACACGTGCTTCCAAGGCTCCTATTAGCGAATCGTAAATTCTTGAAAGTCTTTTGATTAACAGGCGATCTCCTGGAGTAGACCTTACACCTCTGTGTCTGGGCTGTTCTGAGATAGAACTCTCCCTGTGGGCTGGAGGCAATGAACGAGGTTTGTGGGAGAATGCTAAGGAGACTCGGCATGAGCACATGCAGCGACTAGGCCAGGTGCAGTTGCTGGAAAGCTTTTATGCAGAGAAGGCCTGGTTCCCACAAAAATTTCCTCCACCGACAGGGGAGTTCGAAGTTCAAGGTTCTCAGCCTTGTCTATGCCTGCCCACATGTCCTCATCCTAGGTCTCTGGGTTCCACTTCTTCCCCACTAGTGCCCTTACCTTAGTGCCCAAGACCTGAGAGCATTAAGTACTTGCTTGCATTGTAGGCACTATAACCCTACGATCCCTACAACTGATTCCTGGGTTGCCCCCAACTCACCCTGCAAGTACAAGAGATGAAGAACTACTTTATTGAGATCTTCTGAATGTCTGCACATGTTCTTATAAAAATCAATGGATGAATCGATAAAGAAAATGTGATACATGCACAAGAACATTATTCAGCCATAAAAAAATGAAATCTAGCCATTTGCAGCAACACGAACGGAGCTTGAGAGCATTATCTAAGTGAAATAAGTCAGAGAAAGATAAATACCCTATGGTCTCACTTACATATGGAATCTAAAAATACATAAGCTCACGATAAATAGGTTGGTGACTGTCAAAGGCAGTGGGTTGGGGGTGGACAAAATGGGTGGAGGGGTGTCATGAAGGTTTTTACAACTTTACTGAGGTATAGCTAATGTACAGTAAACACATTTAAACAGAACAACGTGAAGAGTTTTGACATAAGTATACGCCTGTGACTCCATCACTACAGTAAAAAATGAACATATCCATCACCCCCCCTAAAGTTCCTTGTGTCCCTTTCTCATCCTTTCCTCCCTTCATCCCCCAACCTTTATCTCCAGGCAACTACTGACAACTACGCTCTCTATATATCTATATCTATAGATGTAGATATATATATATAGCTAATGTTTTCTTCCTGTCTATAGCTTGTCTTTTTTTCTCAAGATTTTATTAAAATTTCAGTTAGTTAATATACATGTAGTTTGTCTTTTTATTTTTTTAAGTGTCTTTGAGAGAGCAAAAGCTTTTAACTTTGATGAAGTGTAATTTGACAACTTTTTTTATATGTCACGCCTTCTGTGTCCTATTTAAGAAATTTTTGCCAGAACCAAGGTTACTGAGATTGTCTCCTTTGCTTACTTGTAGGTATTTTATGGTTTTAGCATTTATATTTAGATCTGTGATCTCTTTTGAGATATAAAACTTTACATAAATGATGTGAGAGATAAGAGTCAAGGTTCATTTTTCTGCATTTGAATATCCAATCTGTTGAAAAGAATATGATTTTCCAATTATATTGCCTTAGCTCCTGCGTTAAAACTCATCGGTATACATGTGTATCTATTTTTCTCAACTCTTGATTCTGTTCCATTAACCTATGTCTATCTTTATGTTAATAGCACAACGTCTGGAGTATAGTAGCTTAAGGCTTGGAATCAAGTAGTATCAATTCTCCAAATTTTATGTTTCCAAAACTGTTTTGGCTAATCTAGTTGCTACGCATTTCCATAAAATTTTTCAAATCGACTTGTCAATTTCCCCAAAAATCCTGCTGTAACTTTTGATTGTGACTGAACTGAATGTACAAATCAATTTGGAGACAATGGACATCTTAACAATATGGAGTCTTCTGATCCATGACTACCTTATATCTCATCATTTATTTAGGTCTTCTTTAAGTTCTCTGAGCAATGTTTTGCAGCTTTTGTGGACGGGTCATACAGAATTTTTTCTTCAATTTATGCATAGGTATTTCATTTTTTATGATGTTACTGTAAATGTATTTTTAACAATTTACTTCCCATTGTTTCTTGCTGAAATATGGCAATACGGTTGGCTTCTATAACTCACAACATTTTATAAACTCACTTAGTAGTTCCAGTATGTTTTTTGTAGATTCCTTAGGAATGTGTACTTAGTCAATCATGTCAACTGTGAATAAAGACTCTTTTAGATCTTCCTTTCCAATCTCAGTGTCTCCCTCCTCCCTCTTTCTTGCCTTATTACACTGATTAGGGCCTCCAGTCCTGTGTTGTAAAGAAGTGGTGAGAGCAAATATCCTTGCCTTGTTCCTAATCTTAGGGAGAAAGCATTCAGTCTTTCACCTTTAAGTATCATGTTAGCTGGAGGTTTTTTGTAGATGTCCTTTATCAGGTGGAGGACTTCTTTTCTATTCCAATTTTGACAAGAGTTTTCATAATGAATGGTGGTTGGATTTTTGTAGTACTTTTTCTGCATCTATTGAGATGGTTATACGCAGCTTTCTTTGTAAGTCTGTTAGTATGGTAAATTGCACTGATTGATTTCCAAATGTTAAGCCAACCATGTACTCCTTGGATAAACTCCTTTTGTTTTTGACGTTATTTACTATCCCGTATATATGTTCCGAAGAGATATTGGTTGTTTTTTTTTTTTTTAAGATTTATTTTAGAGCAAAAGCAATCACAGAGGGAGAGGGAACACAGAGGCAGAGGGAGAAGCAGACTCACCACTGAGTGGCGAGCCCGATGTGGGGCTCGAGCCCGATGTGGGGCTCGATCCCAGAGATCATGACCTGAGCCAAAGGCAGAGGCTTTAACCCACTGAGCCACCCAGGTGCCCCTTGGTTGTTATTTTCTTGTAATATTTTTTTCTTAATAATCTTCAAGTGGTTTTTATATTGCGTAATACTTTATATTGTTGGGACATATTCCCTATTTCTGGAAATATTGTATAGAATTTGTACTGTCTTTCTTAAATGCTAACTAGAATTCACTAGGAAATCCATCTGGGCCTGCAATTTTCTTCGTGGGATTTTTATAAATTCAACTTCCAATTTAATAATTTAATAACTCAATTAAATTTAATTGAATTTAAAAATTCAATTTCTTTGGTGGAGTGTGGAATTGAATAACTCAATTAAATTTAATTGAGTTAAATTGAATAACTCAATTAAATTTAATTGAATTTAAAAATTCAATTTCTTTGAGAGGCCTATTTGTTATTTTTGGCTTTTAGTGAGTTTTGGTTTATGCCTTACAATGAATTTTTCTTTCACATAATTTTTCAAATTTGTGGGCATTAAATGATTCATAATATATCTATACTGTCTTAATGCCTGTAGAATTGGTAGTAATATCTTGCTTTTTACTTTTTTAAAATTTTTGTTTTATTATGTTCAGTCAGCATACAGTACATCCTAAGTTTTTGTTGTAATGTTTAACAATTCATTAGTTGCCTATAATACCCGGTACTCATTCCAACATGTTCCTTCTTAATACCTGTCACCAGTTATCCCCTCCCCTGACCCCCCTCCCTTCTGTAACCTTCAGTTTGTTTCCCGGAGTCCACAGAGTCTCTCATAGTTTGTCTCCCTCTCTGATTTCTTCTTAGTTTTCCCTCCCTTCCCCTGTGGTCCTCTGCTGTATTCTTTATGTTCCATGTATGAGTGAAACCATATGATAATTGTCTATCTCTGTTTGACTTATTTCGCTCAGCATAATCCCTTCCAGTTCTATCCATGTTGATACAAATGATGAGTATTCATCCTTTCTGATGGCTGAGTAATATTCCATTGTATACATAAACCACATCTTCTTTATTCATTCATCTGTTGAAGGGCATCTCGGCTCCTTCCACAGTTTGGCTATTGTGCACATTGCTTTTTATTTCTGACATTTCCAAATTGCATGTGTTCTCTTTTTAAAATTTTATTTAGAGGTTTATAAATTGTATTGCTCTTTTCAAAGGAAACAAGTTTGACTTCATTCATTGTCTCTGATGGGTTTTCTATTTGCAATGTTACTGATTTCTACTGTTATCATTTCCTTCCTTTTACTTTGGGTTTAATTTGCTCTTGTTTTGATTCTATGTAAGAAGTTTATATCACTGATTGAGAGATCTTTCTTTTTAAATTTTTTTTTAAGATTTTATTTATTTGTTTGACAAAGAGAGAGAGATCACAAGTAGGCAGAGGCAGGCAGAGAGAGAGGGGGAAGCAGGCTCCCCAGCTGAACAGAGAGCCCGATGCGGGGCTCGATCCCAGGACCCTGAGATCATGACCTGAGCCGAAGGCAGAGGCTTTAACCCACCGAGCCACCCAGGCGCCCTGAAAGATCTTTCTTTTTAAATATCAGTATCTAATGCTATAAATTTCTCTGTAAGTATTGCTTTAGCTGCATTCTCAAATTTTTATGTTGTATTTTCATTTTCATTAAATCAAAGATATTTTCAAATTTCCCTTGTGACTTCTTTGACCCATGGATTATACAAAGGTATGCTGTTTAATATCCAAATATTTGGAGGTTTTCCAGAAATTTTTGTTATTAATTCTACTTTTAATTACTTTTTAATTCCATTGTGATCAGAGAACTTTCTTTGTGTGATTTTAGTTCTTTCAGATTTGTGGATGTTTGTATTATGACCCAGAATATAACGCATTTTGGTGGATGTTTCCCATGCACTTGAAAAAAATAGGTTTTCTCCTGTTGGGTATAGTGCTCTATAAATGCCAATTATGTGAAGCTGGTTGATAGTTTTACTCAAGTCCTCTCTACCTTTACTAATGTACTTCCCACCTGTTCTATCAATTACAAATAAAAGGGTTTTGAAATCTCTGGTTATAATATTGGATTTGTCTATTTCTCCCTTTAGTACTCCCTTTAGTACTATTAATTTTTGTTTCATGTATTTCAAAGCTCTCTTACTAGGTAAATAAGTATTTAGGATTGTTATGTCCTTATGTACGGCTTTCTTATCCAGTCTGTCAATCTCTGCCTTTATTGGGGTGCTCACACTACTTACATTTAATATTATTATTGATATGATTGATTTTAGTCTTTATCATGCTATCTGCTTTCTATTTGTCCTCTCTCTGTTCTTTGTTTCCTTTCCTCTTTTTTCACCCTTCTTTTGAATTGATGGCTTTTTATGATGCTATTTTATTTCCATCATTGCATTACTATATTTACATCTTTGTTCTTGTTGATTTTATGATCGTTTTATGGTTTTTAACAATCACAGTCTATCTTTAAGCATATCATACCACTTTCTATGTAGAATAAGGAACTTCTAGCAGTATACTTCCACTTCACCTTTACCAACCTTTTTGGTATCGCCATCATACATTTTAATTTTGTACTGCTTCAAGTTTATAAATGTCACAATACAATGTCAGTGTTTCTGCTTTAAATAAATTAACTTGGGGCGCCTGGGTGGCTCAGTGGGTTAAAACCTCTGCCTTCAGCTCAGGTCACGATCTCAGGGTCCTGGGATAGAGCCCCGCATCGGGCTCTCTGCTCAGCAGGGTGCCTGCTTCCTTTTCTCTCTCTGCCTGCCTCTCTGCCTACTTGTGATCTCTGTCAAATAAACAAATAAAATCTTAAAAAAAAAATAATTAACTTAAAAAAATTTTTGAACTTTATTCAGTAATTGCATCATGATATTACTTTGATATTGTTTGATATTGATTTTGTTTGATATGATATTTTGTTACTTTGGAACAATTTGTAATGTCAGAAAAATAAGCAATTATATTTTATCTGAAATGAAGATTTTCAATATAAGAGAAAGGAGTATAGTTGTGGAATCAAAAATTTAGGTAGAACTGGATTGACAGTATCAATATTAACTCATTCCTTTGCTGTTTTAATGCCTATCTTTTCGAAATTATAATAAAAAATGTAACATAAAATTTATCATCTTATCTATTTTTAAGTGTATAGTTCAATAGTTACTTAACTATCCTTTAAAGAGATTTAAATAGTAAGAATAAAAGTCCTTTATATTTACTTGCATAACTACCACTTTGGGAGTTTTTCATTCCTTGTATAGATCCACATTTCTACATAGGAGCATTTTTCTTCTGCCAGAAAAACTTCTTGCAGTACTGGTCTATAGTGATAAGAGAACTCAGCTTTTATTTCCCTGAAGTTTTCCTTTTGCCTTACTTTTCAAAATATTTTTTGGTGGGTCTGTTACCACTGATTTTTCTTCTTGCATAGGATCTATTTTCCTGTTTCTTTCCATGCCTGGTAATTGACTGCTACATGTAGATCTTGTGAATTTTATGTAATTTGGGATACTGGAGTTTTTGCATTACTTTAAATATCTGGGGATTTGTTCTGTGTATGGAGTGAAGTAAACTTGTAAACAATCTGATGTTTTGGCTTGCTTTTAACATTTGTTACACATGTCCAGAATGACTTTTAGTGTAATCCATACAGGTCAGGATCTTAGGGCAAAAAAGGGTTAAGAAGGGTACAGAGTGGATCTGGAGGGCCAAATAAAAGTTATTTGATATATAAAAGCAAATGCTGGGTATTGAGGAGGGCACGTATTGCGTGGAGCACTGGGTGTGGTACATAAACAATGACTCTTGGAACACTGAAAAAAAAAGTAAATGCTTATTTTCATATCTGATATTCCAATAGACTATAATTTCCTTGAGGTCAAAGACAACATGTCTTTCTCCATTTATATCCTAGAGATTAACAGTATCTCACACAGAGCAGGCATCTGTTAAATGTTTGCTTTCTATGTATCTTTAAAAACATAACTGTAATCTTACATTTTCATTTAAAATAGCATGTAGTCATTTTAGTAGTGATAGCATTTTTTTAAAAGAACTTAAAATAGTATATATTTAGTAAGTCTAACTATTTCATCAACTTTTCAACTTACATTTTCCTCATCCATTCTATCTTTCTAATTTTTCTTTTCTTTTCCATATCTTGCCTTCTCTTCAGCTTAGAGAAATGGAATTCGATTTCTTTTTCTTCTCCTACCTCTGCATTTTCAGTAGACACCCAAAACTATTGAGAAATGAAAAATGAGTATACAAAGTGCTATAATACTGATTGTGAGGTTATCTGGCTACAGACAAGAATTTCTGTGAGTTCAGTAGGAATATGTCAAGGTAGAAACAGAGAAGTGAATACACCCCTTTTAAGGTATTTCTTATGATGTCATGGGTGAGTGGCACATTGCACTTTCAGAGGCAACTAAAGACTGTTAGTTAGAAAGACTAACAGTCTTTCTGTTAGTCTCACAGAAAGACTAACAGAGCACTAGTATCTTGAGGTACTTAAGAACTATTGGTTGAATGGATAAATGAATAGACATACTACATAAAGTACTGTTTCTGTTTTTCATAACAGACCTTACCTACACTTCGTGCTGTTGACTTTTGAAGACTCTAATTCTCAAGGAGTACAGGCACCCTTCAAGAACAAAGTCTCATCATTATGTTCCAAGAGTTTGTGGTTTCCCCATGTGACATGCTATCCTAACTGGTTGCCTGTTTTCTTACTTTGAATTAATTCCCTCTCCTTCACCACATACATACACATTAAAAAACAAGGACAAAAAAAAAAAAAAAAACAAACCAAAGATGAGTTTGCTATCTCCTGCAACACTATGTATTTGTCCCTCTTAAAGCACAGATTTACAGCATTGTACTGAAATATTTTTACTTGACTCCCCCAAATTAAAAAGGAAAAATACTTGAGGGGAGGGACTATTTTATCTACCATTGTATCCCTAGTATCTAGTACAATGCCTGACATACAGTTGGTACGCAGTAAGGTTTGTTGAATGAATGTATGGATTCACACCTTGATCATTTTCACTTCCTAGTATGCTTAACATATCAATTCTATAATCTGCATACCAGACATTGAGGACCTGAATGAAGATATGAGCCCAAAGAGACATCTAGAGCTATAGAACCTGATTATATTAACCTGTAAAATGTAAGCTTACAAACATCCTTAGAGATTATCTCCACAAAAAGGACATTAAACATGGGTGTCTATGGAAAAGTTCCTAAATCAGAACTATGTATATTTAAAATCATTCCATTCAATTAATGAGGACACGTTAAAATTCCAAACACCATGACAACCCAAATGATTTCCCACCCATCTCTGCTGTTACAAGCTCTGTAAGAGAAAACGTCAAATTTTTCTCAAGAATTCCCACCTCTAGTCCAAGGATTAATTAATATAGAGGCAACAACATCTTAAAATTTGCTTTGTTATAAAGATGCTAAACTCCTGAGCACCCAGACAGTATCTAAAGATGACCCAGATAAAAAAATAATAATAAAGATGACCCAGATCAAAGCCAATTACTAAAAGGAGAGGTAAAGAAAAAAAAAGATATACTGCTGATCTTGAAGTATTATTAGTAACCCCTGAGTAATGTCATCACTTTTTATCAGTTAAATTACCAAGATTTATTATTTTAAAATTAATTTTCAAGAAGACAAATGAGTTTCTAAATATATAAGATTCAAAATTATTAGTATTTCTCTTTTCTTACTGTATCAGAGACAGGCCTCCAGCCATTGTTCTCTACACGATGATACCAGCCACTATGATCCTCTTCCTGAAGATCATCGCTTTTAATATGAGATGTATATTTTGCTGGAAGTTTTGTATAATCTCTAGGGCTATTAGCACACAGATCTTCAATATGTCTATGAGTGAAAATTTTATAGTATATATCAGGTGGAAATTTAACCTGTATATGGAGAAGTTCAAAAGACCATTGTAATCTACTTACAAAAAAATGGTTTACATTTTAAAAATTTACATCTTTTAAATTTCACATAAATATGCTTTAAAACTACCAAATTAGAATTCATCCATACTTACACCACCTAATCTGAATCGTACATGAACGCCAGCAGCAGCATCTAGAAGCTCTGCCTATAAAAAAATGTATTATTCTTCAACACTGTATATATTAGTTCACTACTTCTGACTCTATCATGGTAAAATAGTTGCTGAATATAGATTATTTATGAAATAGATCAAATAAACCTCAAATAATTATTTTTAAATTGAAAATATTTTAAGATTTAATTTCCTACAGCATCCAATAAGTAAAACAGCTTTCATGATAACTGGAAAAATGATACCAAACTGTGTTTACTTTCTGTGCAACATATAAATATAAAAACCAACTGATATGTTATTCACAAAACAAATGTTACATAGGTCCTCAAATACGTGATTTACATATTAAATATTACTTTACTGGTAAATTCAGGGGAAAAAATTATGATTGGCTAATTTGAGTTTAACACCAGATGATCTTTCCTAACTAGCTTTTGTTAAGTCGAAAATACATGTTTAAATTTTATAAGAATTGTTCATAATTGGTCTTCTAAATTTTAGTGCCCTGCACCAAATGCAAAGTAGAGAAAATAATTTTGGGTCCTCCATCAGTAGACAATTCAATCTTACCTCCTGTTATTAAGTTAGATGAGAAAATACATGTTATCCTAAATCATTCATGTAAAGCCTGAAAGATCACATGAAGTTTTGCACAATTTTCTCCTGACTAAAGAGTATATATACACATGTATACATATATAGGGTCACGATTTGTTTTGTAACAGGATCTAAAACTTTTATTTATAAAATTCATAAAATTTATACAGGTGATGCTTGAACAACATGGGTTTGAAGTGTGCAGGTCAACTTATATGTGGATCTTTTATAGTACAGTACTGTAAAAGTAATTTCTCCTCCTTATGATTTTCTTAACAACATGTTACTTTAGCTTACTTTAATGTAAGAATACAGCATATAATACACACAACATATAAAACATATGTTAATTGACTACTTATGTTATTAGTAAGGCTTCTGGTCAACACATTATTTGTAGTTGACTTTTTGAGAGTCATAAGTTACACATGGATTTTCCACTGCATGGGGGGTCAGTGCCCCATCCCAACATTGTTCAAGGGTCAACTGTATATAATTTTTAAACAAAATTCATTATATATATACTTTTATTTCCATTAAAGTAGGCAAATCTTAAGTGTACAGCTTCATGGATTTTTTCTTTCCTCTTTTAGTCAATTAGGGTGAGAGGATAATCATGTCAATCCAATCAGAAATCAAAGCGGGTCAAGCCTGGACTGTAGTTTTAGTAATCTATATCTGGTCTGTCCACTTCTAGTTTTTCCCTATTTCTCAGAGATGGTCCTGGCAAATCTCTATCTCCTCAACTATTAAAGCCTATGGGAAATTCAGGTGTACTTTTGGGAAGATTTGAGCTTACTTCTTTATCTTCTACCATGTACAAACTCAGATGGGGATGATGGCCGGCTGGGTAATTGAGGCAGTTCCCTTCCTTTTAGCATGACTTTGTCTCCTAAACTCATGGGAAATTTTATTTAGTGGAATAGTGGTTTTTAAAGTGGACCTAGATTAGTTGTAAATACTCACTGCAAACTCTAGGGAAACAAAAAAAAAAAATAGTAAAAAAGAGGTATAATTGATATGCGGAGAGGAAAGAAAATATAACCATATAAAATGCTCAATTAAAACCAGGGAAGGCAGAAAAAGAATGTAATATGAAAAAAGAAACAGAGAACAAGGGCAAGAAATAGAAAACATTAACAAATATGTTAGATGTCAATCACTATATTAAATATCAATGGTCTAAATATACAAGGTACAAGGCAGAGGCTATGAACAGATTAAAAAAATAAGATCCAACTGTATGTTGTCTATAAAAATATTTTAAATATAAAGACACAGATAGGTTAAAAGCAAAGTAATGGAGAAAGACATAACATATTAACTAACACCAACTAAATGAAAACTGAACAGCTATACTAATTTCAGAAAAAGCTGAATTCAGAGCAAGAAAAACTCTTAGGGATAAAGAGGAGGATTACATGATGATAAAGTGGCCAATTCTCTATGAAGATTTAACAATCCCTAAAGTATACATGCCTAACAACAGAGTATCAAAATATGTAAGGCACTACAAAATTAGAGAAACCCACCATTATAGTTGGAGAATTCAACACCTCTCTATCAGTAACTGATATATTCAGCAGACAGAAAAATCATTAAATCCATTATGAAACTGAACAACACTTGTAACCACCTAGACCTGACATTTCTAGAACACTTCATCCAACAATAGAAAATATACACTCTTCTCAAACTCATATGGAACATTTACCAACATAGAACATGTTATGGACCATAAAACACACCTTAACAACTGTAAAATAATAGAAATTATACAAAGCATGTTCTCAGACCCCCAATGGAATTAAATTAGAAATCAGTAACAGAAGGATAGCTGAAAAGCCCAGAACTTGGTGATTCAACAATACACTTATTAGTAACAAATGGATCAAATAAGATGTCGCAAGAGAAATTTACAAATATTTTGACCTAAGGGAAAATGAAAATACAGCTTATCAAAATTCATGAAATGCAGAGACAACAGTGCTTAGAGGAAAATTTATAACACTGAATAAATATATTTGAAAATAAGAAAGACCTGAAATCAATAATCAAGACTTCCATCTTAAGACTCTAGGAAAAGAAATTAAATCAAAAGTAAGCAGAAGAAAAGAAATAATAAAAATTAAAACAGAAATCAATGAAATTGAAACAGGAAACCAATACAGAAAATCAAAGAAATTAAAAGCTAGCTCTTTGAAAAGATCAATAAAATCAGTAAGCTTCTGACCAGGAAAACTAAGAAGAAAAGAGAGAGGGAAGACACAAGTGACTAATATCAGAAAAGAGGGGCTATCACTACTGATTCCAGGGGCACTAAAAGGATAATTAAAGGGGGCGCCTGGGTGGCTCAGTGGGTTAAAGCCTCTGCCTTCAGCTCATGATCCCAGGGTCCTGGGATCGAGCCCCGCATCGGGCTCTCTGCTCAGCAGGGAGCCTGCTTCCCCCTCTCTCTGCCTGCCTCTCAGCCTACTTGTGATCTCTGTCAAATAAATAAATAAATCTTTAAAATAAAATAAAAGGATAATTAACAAATATTAAGAAAAACTCTACACCTACAAATTTGATAGCCTATATGAAATGGTTCAAATCACTGAAAGACACAACCTGACAAAACTCACACAAGCAGATATAGAAAATCTGAATAGACCTATTAAAGAAACTGAATCAATAATAAACTTTTCAAAAAAGAAAGCACCAAGCTTCGATAGGTTCAGTGGTGAACACTACCATTTAAGGAAAAAATTATACCAATTCTCTGAAATCTATTCCAGAAAACAGAAGCAAAGGGAATACTCCCTAGCACATTCTATGAGGCCAGCATTATCCTAATACCCAAACCAGAGAGAGAAGGCACAAGAAAGGAAAATTACAGACCATTATTTCTCATGAACATAGATGCAAAAATCCTCAAGAAAATATTAGCAAGTCCACTTCAACAAATGTATAAAAGGGATTATATACCATGAGCAAGTGGGATTCATTCCAGGTATGCAAAGTCATTATCAAATTACAAAAGGCTAAAGAAGATAAATCATATAATATGTCAACAATGCAGAAAAAGCATTTGATAAAATTCAATACCAATTCATGATAAAAACTCTGACAAACTAGGAACAGAGGCAAGCTTCCTCAATTTGACAAAGGATATCTACAATGAACACACCTATCATATTTATCAGTGAGAAACTGCATGCTTTCCTGCTAAGATCAGGAACAAGGCAAAGATGTCCCCTCACCCCTTCTATTCAACATCGTATTGGAAATCATAGCTAACTAAATAAAAAAAGAAATAAAAGGTACACAAATTGAAATGAAAAAAAAAACAACAACAACCTGTCTTTGGTCACAGGTAACATAATTGTCTATATTAAAAATTCCAATGAATCAATGAAGAAATTCCTGGCACAACAAAGCAACCATAATAATGTTGGTGGATACTACATTAACATACAAAAGTCAATTGTTCTCTTATACGCCAGCAACAAACAACTTTGTTTTGAATTAATTCAAAACACAATGCCACTTATATTAACAACAAAAAAAATGAAATATGGAGGAATAAATCCAACAAAATATATGAAAATCTATATGAGGGAAACACTATAATAAAAGAAGATTTTTTTTTTAAAGATTTTATTTATTTATTTATTTGAGAGAGAAAGACAAAGATCGAGAGAACAAGTTTGAAGGGAGGCAGAGGGAGAAGCAGACCCTCTGTGGAGCAGAAAGCTCGACCCCGGGACCCTGGGATCATGATCTGAGTCGAAGGCAGATGCTTAACCAACTGAGCCACCCAGGCGCCCATAAAAGACTTAAATGAAAGGAGAGATATTCAATGTACTTGGATAGAATGATTCAATACTGTCAAGGTGCCCACTCTTCTTAATCTATAGATTCAATGCAACTTCAATCAAAATCCCACCAAGTTATTTTGTAGATATGGACAAACTGGTTCTTAATTTTATACAAAAAAGAGACCCAGAATAATGAACACAATATTGAATAAACAACCTAATATTGCCATTTGCATAATATTGAAGAATAACAAAATTGGTGGACCCAACTTTAAGACTTACTATGAAGCCGCAATAATCAAGTGTGGTATTAGCCACAATAATCAAGTGTATTAGCAAAAGAAAAGACAATAGATCAGTGGAACAGAGAGACAACCTGGAAATAGCCCCACATAAATATAGTCAACTTATCTTTGACAAAAGAGAAAGGCAATTCAACAGAGAAAGGAGTCTTCAACAGTGCTGAAAAAACTGGACATCCACAAGCAAAAGTTTAATTCCAATTCCAGTTAGTTAACATACAGTGTAATATTAGTTTCAGTTATAGAATTTAGTGATTCAACATTTCTTCTTTAATTTCCTATTTGACCCATTCATGACTTAGTAGCATGTTGTTTAAATTCCATGTATTTGTGGTCTTTTCACTTTTTTTCTTGTGGTTGACTTCCAGTTTCATAGCATTGTGATCAGAAAAGGTGTGTGGCATGACTTCAATCTTTCTGTATTTGTTGATCCCTGTTTTGTGACCTAATATGTGATCCACTCTGGAGAATGTTCCGCGTGCACTTGAGAAGAAGGTGTATTCTGCTGTTTTAGGATGGAATGTTCTGAATATATCTGTCAAGCTCATCTGGTCCAGTTGGTCATTCAAAGCTACTGTTTCCCTGTTTATTTTCTGTTTAGATGATTTGTCCATTGATGTACATGGGTTGTTAGTGTTCTCTACTATTATCTGCTATATTATCAATGAGTTCCTTTATGTTTGTCATTGTTTCATATATTGGGTGCTCCCACGTTGGGGGCATAAATATTTACAATTGTTCTATCTTCTTTTGGGGTTATCCCTTTTATTATGATATAGTGTCCTCTTAACCTCTTGTTAGAGTCTTTGTTTTAAAGTCTATTTGTCTGATATAAATATTGCTCCTCCCTCTTTCTTTTGACACCCATTTGCACAATAGATGTTTCTCCATCCTCTTTCAATCTGCAGATTGTCATTAGGTTTGAAATGAATCTCTTGTATACAGCATATAGATGGGTATTGTTTTTTTAACATTCTGACACCCTATGTCTTTTGATTGGAGCATTTAGTCCATTTACACTCAAAATAATTACTGATAAATATGTATATATTGCCATTTTATTATTTGTTTTGTGGTTGTTTTTGGAAATTTTCTGATTTTTTTTTTCTTTCTCTCTTTCATGCTTTGCTGATTTTCTTCAGTGATATATTTGGATTTCTTTCTCTATATTCTTTGCATGTTTATTAGTGATTTTCAATACATGGTTACCATTAGATTTGTATATAACTTCTTCTTCAGACAGCAATCTATATTAAGTTGGTGGCCATTTAAATTTCAACCCATTCTTTTCTCCTCTCCTTCCCACATTTTAGGTATATGTTATTATATCTTATATCCTTTTTATGTGAGTTCCTTGACTTTTTTTTACAGAAATATTAATTTTTACTGCTTTTGTGTTTCCTGCCTTTATACCATCACTTTTGGTCTCCACTTTCCAAAGAATCGCTTTAATATTTCTTGTAGGACTGCTTTTTGTTTGTCTGAGAAAGTCCTCATCTCTCCTTCTATTCTGAATGACAGTCTTCCTGTATCAAGTATTCTTGGCTGCAGATTCTTCCCATTCAGCACTTTGAATATATCATGCCACTCTCTTCTGGCTTGCCGAGTTTTTGTTGAAAAATCTCCTGCTAGCCTTATGGGTTTTCCTTTATTTCCTTCATAAGAAGTTAAGGACTTCTGTCTTGCTGTTTTTTAAGTTTTTCCTTATTATATTTTGCAAATTAATTATAATATGTCTTGGTGTTGGCTTGCTTTTGTTGATTTTGATGGGAGTTCTCTGTGCCTCCTGTATCTGGATGTCTGTTTCCTTCTCCATATTAGGGAAGTTTCCAGCTATTATTTCTTCAAACAAATTTTCTGCCCCCTTTCTCTCTCTTCTTCCTTTGGTACTCCAATAATGCAAATGTTATTATGTTTATTGGAGTCATTAGCTCCCTAAGTCTATTTTCATGCTGCACAATTGTCCTTTCTCTCTTTTGTTCAGCTTTATTGCTTTCCATTACTTTGTCTTCTAGGTCACTAATTCATTCCTCTGCTTCTTCCAGCTTACTGTTCATTGCAACAAGTGTGTTTCTAATCTTGTGTATTGCACTCTTCATCTCTGATTCTTTTTTAACTCTTAGCTCTGTGGTAAGGGTCTCGCTGATGTCTTATATTATTTTTTCAAGCCCAGGGAGTACCCTTATGATCATTGCTTTAAATTCTCCATCAAGCATGTTACTTATATCTGTTTTAGTTACATCTCTGGCAGTAGCCTTACCTTATTCCTTCGTCTGGGATAAGTTCCTCTGTTTTCACATTTTGTCTAAGTTTCTGTCTTATTCTCTGTGTTAGAAAAGCCAGGTATGTCTCCTGCTCCTAAAAGTAATGGCCTTATGAAGAAGAGGTTGTATAGTATCCAGGGTCTGGTACTTCAGGAAATATCTCCAGTGTGTGTTTTGTGCATTCTGCTGTCATGTTCTCTGCTCTATCCTTCAGGCCAGTCATCTACAGAGGCTCTCCTTGCTTACTGTGGGAAGTGTTTGGTCCCTGGCCTGAATGTGTAGAGTTTTAACTAGGTGTGCTCTGGTCTGCTTCTGAAATGAGACCTGTTATCACCTCCACCAGAACTGAGGCCCTGCAAAACTCTGGTAGGCAGACATTGTATGAGCAGGAGTTTGTGCTGGTCTTCTTGGGGAGAGGTCCACCACACTGGGACTAAGACAAGTGTGACTGAGAAGGGCAGTTCCACCAGGGCCAGGGGGTGGGGGGTGGTGTAGGACTCGGTGTATGCAAGTTAGGCAGCCAGTATCAGTGCTGCACTACTTCCCAAAGGTGGCTCTGTGTTTATGCTGAGGGGCAGGGTTGGGAAATGGTGATGGCCAACTCCTTTGTTTCCAGAGAGGTATCTCTGTGAATGCTGCCTCTGAGGGACACACTCTGAGAAGAACCAATAATCAGCCCCTGAGTGCCTTAGATGTTCTTAAGATTGCAGTTTCCAAGCTGTCTGCTCCTGGGTTGTTTGCCTGCCTTTTCTCCAGGAGTATCCGTGCCTTCCAGGCTCTACCCCAGCCAAGCCTGCTGACCTTTAAAACTCCAGATTTTAAGCCCTGCTGGTTACAGGAACCCACAAAATTCAGTCCCTCTCATTTTCCAAGCCAATGGCTTTGGGGGAACATTCTCCTTGTGTGTTCCCCAGTGTGCTCTTGTCCTTCTCCATGACCATGGGTCACTTCACAGCACCCATGAACTATTTTTCCTCTAAACCATGTCTCTGCACTTCCTACCTTCTTCAATGTGGCTTCTTCTCTTCCTTTAGTTGTGGAATTTATGTTGCTCTTCAGGTCGATTTCTGGGGTATATAGGATGATTTGACAGTTATCTACTTGTATTTGTGGGATGAGACAAGCCTAGAGTCCTACTCCATTGCCATCTTCCTGCTCTCTCAAGACTCTTAAATATGGAGAACCAACTGGTAGTCTCCAGAGGAGGGTGGGTGAAATAGATGAAGGGTATTAAGAGGTACAACTTCCAGTTTTAAAATAAGTAAGTCACAGAGATGAAAACTACAGCATAGGGAACATAATCAATAACACTGTAATGACATAATATGGTGACTACAATACACTTATCTTGATGAGCACTGAGTAATGTATAGAATTGTGGAATCAATATGTTGTAAATTTGAAAATAATGTAACGGTATATATTAATTATACTTCAATAAATATAATTAGAAGAAAGAAAAAGGCAGGAAATAAGGAGAAACTATTATAGATTCTAAGACATTAGAAAGATCATTTGCGATTATAATTTTAGTAAATAAACTTAAAAATTTAAGTGAAATGGATAACTTCCTAGAAAAATACAACTTATCAAATCTAGCACAAAAATAAATATAAGATAGGAATAGATCTATAACTATAAACTGATTTTGTAATTTAGAATCTTCCTACCAAGTAAACTTCTGGCTTCCCTGGTAAATCCTTCCATTTACAGAAGAAAGAACACACACAACATGAGAAGGAACGTTTCTCAACTTGTTCTACTATGCCAGCTAAATGTGACACCAAAATCTGACAGAAACAATATGAGAAAGCAACTCAGGTCTGCCTGAATGTAGGTACAAAAATTTAAGCAAAGTATTAGCAAACTAAGTTCAGTGATATTTAAAAAGGTAAGACATTTTGACCAAAATGTGTATATTCCAGAAGTGCTAAGTAGTTTAACATTCAAGTAAAATAATAATAATAGTATCTCGGTAAGAGCAGAGAAATGTCATAAAATTAAACATCCATTTTTTGGATTGGGGGAAAACTTGTTTTAGCTCAAAGAGAGAAGGGAACTTTCGTAATAAGAGTTTTCTACACAAAAACCGCATACCACATACTTAATGATGGATTATTGAGCCCTCTCCTTTCAAAATCAGGAATGAAAGTGGTCACCACTTCTATTCACCAATTTACTGAAGGCTTTAGTTAATGCAGAAGAAAAAGAAATAAATTGTGTATTTGGAAAGGAAAAAATTAAACTATTTGAGTTTGGCATGCTTGTTCCTGTAGAAAATCCAAAAGAATCTATGTACTAATTATTAGAATTAATAAATGAGGGAGCAAAGTTGCTGAAACAAAGCTAAGAAACAAAAATTACCTGTCTTCCTATATATTTGCAACAAAAATTAGTAAAAAAAAATTTTTTTAAAGATTTATTTGAGAGAGAGAATGTTCACGAGTGGAGGGAGGGGCAGAGGGAAAGAATCTTCAAGCAGACTCCCCACTGAGCATGGAGCCCAAGGAGGATGATGTGGAGCTCAAACCAAGAGTGGGATGCTCAAGCAACTGAGCCATTCAGGTGCCCCAAAGTTAGTAAAAATTTTCTAATTACTATTTAAAAAGAGCTTGAAAAAGCAAGGTCTAAATCTAAGAAAGAATGTGCAAATCCTCTATACAGAAAATTATAAAGCATTCTTGAGAGAAATTATAGAAGAACTAAATAATGTTATGGATCAGGATTTCTGGAAGAAGATACTGAAAGGACATTTGGGTGCCACATTTTTATAAGGGATCAACACCAAGAAAAGAAGAGGAAGGATGAGTGCTACTATGCAGGGCCATCAAAGCCTGGGGCTTCTAGAGTGAATACTGCCGAACTGGACTACCTGAGGCCGGTCTTTATGTCCCCTTCCCCACCCCACCCCCTACACTGCTTGGTTACTGGATATGAACTGCCTTGGATATACCTGACTGACAGTGAGGCGGTTCTCCCCGGATAAGGTAGAAACAAGATGCTCGGAGCTGGAGGCGCTCTGCCGATCACAGTCCCTGGGATTGGACTGGGTAGTAACTCCCCTTGTGAAGAGGAATCTGGGCAGCACACATCACCATGTTTCCTACAAATGTTCATGGATTGGAGCGCTCAATAGAGTTGAAATGTCAGTCTTCCTCAAACTGATGTAAATATTCAATACAATCCCAATTAAAATCCCAAAATATTTTTTAAAACATTCTTAAAAAATTTTTTAGGGGCACCTGGGTGGCTCAGTTGGTTAGGCATCTGACTCTTGGTTTTGGCTCTGGTCATGATCTCAGGGTCGTGAGATCGCTCCCCACATCAGGCTCCACAATGGGCATGAAGCCTGCTTAAGATTTTCTCTCTCTCCCTCTGCCCCTCCCCTGCCACTTTTTCTTAAAAAGAAAAAAAAAATTGTGCCAAATACACACAACACAAATTTACCATTTATGGCATCTGATACATCCACAACATTGTTTAGCCACTGTCTATTTCCAGAATTTTTTTTTTTTTTTTTACGCCAAAGGAAATCCCATACCCACATACCCATTAAACAGTCACTCCCCATTTCCCCATTCTCTCCCTCCCCAGCCAGCCCCTGACAATCACTAATCTTTTTTTTTTTTAATATACTCTCTATTTGTTCAGACACCTTGTATGTTCATCCTCAGCCTTGCCTTCCCAGGCTCTGGGGCTGCCTGTTCTTGACCTGTCTGCCACTCCCTGTGTCTTGTCTGTGGGCAGGGAGCTCGCCCAGCCCTGGAGCTGCCTGGCAGCAGTGGGGAGAAACAAAGGCAAGCCTCTGTGCAGGTCCCTAAAGCAACTGCCAGATAGGTCAAAGTCCACAACAACAATTTTTTTTGAGAATAAGATCTCTAGTTGACCCCTTGGCCCTAGAAAGACACACAAGAATGTGAGTTTGTCTCCATAGCTACCACCAAGCTGAGGCATGAGGCATGTTGGGCGGGTGAACACGAACACTACAGTGCTTTCCATGGGATTTAGCAGCCTTTTTCTTCATGAAGCACTCTCCTAGTTGCCCTGTTTCTTTTATTGGATTCCAGAATTCCAATAAAGGTGATTCTGACAGTTACTCTTAGAGCTCCCTAGTCCACTATGTTCCCAACAGTGGAGGATTTTATGTATGTAAACTGACAACTTAATTCTAAAATTTACATGAAATACAAAGCATCCAACAATAGCCTGGAAGTATCTTCTTGAAGAATTACAAAATGGGAGTACTTTTCTACCACAAAAACACTTGTTTTAAACCTATAATAATACAGGGACACCTGGGTGGCTCAGTTGGTTAAGCAGCTGCCTTCGGCTCAGGTCATGATCCCAGGGTCCTGGGATCGAGTCCCACATTGGGCTCCTTGCTCAGCAGGGAGCCTGCTTCTACCTCTGCTTGCCACCCTGCCTGCTTGTGCCCTCTCTCTCTCTCTGAAAAATAAATAAATAAAATCTTTAAAAAAAAATCTTTCTTTAAAGAAAAAAAAAAACCTATAATAATACAAACCTATAATAATTACAACGAGGGTGGAAAAATAGACCATGGAAGAGAATAGAAAATGCATAAACAGACCCATAGAAAAATGGTTACTTGATTTATGATAAAAGTGGCATGGACATCAGTGGAGAAAGGACTATGTTTTTAATAAATAGTGTTTCATCATTTGGATATCTATAGGGAAGAATACGAAAGTGACTTCTACCTCATACCGTACACAAAATATCAACCCCACGTGTACTGCTGATTTAAATATGAAAGGCAAATCAGTAAAGTTTATTTATAATATAGGAAAATACTTTTATGACTTCAGGATTGGTGCAGTTTGTAGAAAGCACCAACCATATACAAAAGGGTTGATAATTTAAACTACATTAAAATGAAGAACTCTGTTCACCAAAACACTGTTCACCACCACAATGAAGTCTTGTTTCAAAATATTAACCTAGGGATTGGGGAAAGAGGGTGGAAATGTAGATGAGGCAGGACTGGCTATGAATTGCTGATTGTTGAAGTTAGGGGACAGTTTTATGTGGTTTATTACTTTATTCTTTCTCTTCTGTATATGTTTGATACTTTTCACGATTAAAAAAAAAAACAGTGGGAAGACCATCATAAGAGTGACAAGTCAAATCACAGAATGAAAAACGGTATGTGCAGCACAGAGAACCAACAAAGGATTTGTATGAAGAATATATAAAGAACTGCTTAAAGCCCAGAAGAGTAAGAGACAATATACACATAAAAGACATGAAAAAAAAAAAAACGTCAGGAGCTCAGCTGATCTGGGAGAATGGTCGTTGAGCTGTTGGGTGTCAGAAGAGCCAATGAAGGAAACAAGCAGGAAGGGAAAGAAAGCTTTTAATCACTTACTGTAGTGGTAATAAGTAAAAATTGGAGCCCCTGACACTGGAGGAGGCAACGATTCCACCAGGCCCATCCCACCCCCCACTGCAGCGTTTGAGAGCGAGGCTGAGCAGCACAGACATGGGGGTCCTCTCACTGTTGAGGCAGTCCCGACTTTCAAAAGGCTCCACAGTTATATGGACCCCGAGGTGTGAATGCGTGGGGCGAGGAATAGGGAGGAGAGTCTGTGTGGACTCACTCAGAGTGGGACAGCACAGCGGCCTGAAGACCTCAGCCCAAAGGCTCAGATTGAGAACTAAGAAGGAAGGCGCTAGGACCAAAAATTTAAGTATGCCTAAAGGGAGGAGTGTCCTTAAAAAGCTGATAATATTAAGCATTGGTAAGGATGCAGAGCACCAAGAATTCCAAAAGACTGATGATGGTTAATACAAATTGTACAGTCACTTTGGAAAAGAGTTTGAAATTCCATTTCTGGGTGGAGTAGAAATCTGTGCACACGTGCACAGGACAGATAAATAAGAATATTCCCAAAAGCAGTTTTTGTAGCAGACTCAAACCGGAAAAACAATACAAATGTCAATCAACTGTAGAATGAATAAACAGTAGTATATTCATAAAATGAAATAACCATCATTATTTTTTTAGAAAATGAATAGAATTCAGCTACACGAATGCAATGTTGAAGGATAAGATAGCGAAGCACACCAGAGGATTCTATTTACACATCATTCAAAAATAGAAAAGACTGGAAAAAAACAACAACAAAGCTTCAACTCAAAATAGTGGTTGCCTCTTGGGAGTAGGGAGTTGGCCACGATGTGCAGAGATGTGCAGAGCGCCAAAAGGCAGGGGTCTGAAGTCTGACACTCTGATCTGGGTGACGGTCACACGGGGGATTGTTTGTGATGACTCACTGAGCTTCACGTTTATGTTTTATGAACTTTTTGATGTGTGGGTCGCACTTCAATAAAAAGTTTTTTAAAAGAAACACAACCACATTTATAAAGCAGTCACACATTTTGAAGGGAAAAAACAGATGCTGTATGAATAACGTCCTCACCTCTTTAGGATCAATATATTTCACTATCTGACGTGGCTCCCCTTGTCTTCTGATATCAATCAGTCTTTTATAGTGTTGGAATACAGCGACATTCTAAAGGTTCAAGCACATAAGATTCTATGGTCAAAATTGGATTTTCTACCTCTAATTTAAGCTTTGTGCCTAACTAGGGCAAAATGAGTAAAAACCGCAAAATAGACTTTATATATGTAAACTAGATTTTAGAAATATTATCCACTCAGGGTTTGCTTTGGCAAGCTAGGCAATACCAGTTTTATTCTCACAAAGAGTTTCACCCTTAACTGTGGAACTACGTCATTGGCAACTATAAATAAAATACCCAGATTATTGGTGGAGTCACTTCTGTGTACCCCAGAGTAAACCAGGAAAAAGACAAAAGAGTCTACTGGTTAAGAACACGGAGTACAGCACAGTATTATCTGGGTTCAACTGTTAGTACCCACTAACCGTGTGGCCACGGACAAGCTGCTTAGCCTCTCCACTCAGTTTCTCATCTGCACAACCGGAATGACAGTGGGTATCTTATACAGCTCTGGTGGAGAATTAATGAGTTAATATTTGTAAAGCTCTTAGAACAACTTCTGGCACAAGAAAGCACTAAATAATTATTATCATTACAGAAACCTCGTTCCTGTAGTAATGCCATTGACTTACACGCCCGATCGACTATTCATGTTAGCACAATATTTAGGCTCACGACTCCAAACAATTCTTCTATCTCAGTAAACTATTTCTTTGGTAACATTCTCCTTATGCCCTATGCCCCCCAAAACGCTTAGTAACTCCTGGTAAACGTCCACCCCTGCCCCACTATGCTTACGTCAACTCAGATCAAATCAATCCAACCTGAAGTAACCCACAACGCCAGTATGACACTGTGAAGCCCCACAGCAACCGCCCGTGGGAACGGTGCAGCTCACATCAAAACACAGCTGCCCACAAGGAAGGCACCTGCCGTGCCCGTCTGCCTGCCTGGCTGGCAGGGAAGGAAAAGAACAGGTGAACGAAGAAGCTGGGCGGGGCAACAGTGAAACCTGGTCCAACGTGTCCTACAAGCTGTAAAGTGCCATTTTCTTTGTTGTTGTTCAAATGATTTTAATTATTGGAATGCACAATTTTTTTTACTATGAAAATAAAAGTTTTAAAACTTGGGGGAAAAAAAAACAGTAGAACACATCAATGAAATCAGGAGCTGGTTCTTTGAAAAGATCAACAAAATTGACAAACCTTTAGCCAGATTCATCCAAAAAAAAAAAAAAAAAGAAAGAAAAAAGAAAGAGGGAGAGAGAAGACTCAAAATCAGAAACGAAAAAGGAGAAATAACAGCCAACATCACAGAAATACAAAGGATTATAAGAGAATATTATGAAAAACTATATGCCAACAACCTAGAAGAAATGCAGAAATTCTGAGAAACATATATCCCCCAAACTGAAACGAGAAACAAAAAATGTGAACAGACTGATAACCAGCAAAGAAATTGGATCAGTGATCAAAAACTCCCAAAAAACAAAAGTCCAGGGCCAGATGGCTTCACAGGCAAATTCTACCAGATATTTAAAGAAGAGTTAATACGTATTTTTCTTAAATTATTCCAAAAAGAAGAGAAAGGAAAACTTCCAAATTCATTCTATGAGGCCAGCATTACCTTTATATCAAAACCAGACAGACATTGTTGAAAAAGAGAACTACAGGCTAATATCTCTGATGAACACAGATGCAAATATCCTCAACGAAATATTAGCAAACTGAATCCAATTATAAATTTAAAAAATAATTCACAATGAGTAAGTGGGATTTATTCCTGGGTTGCAAAGGTGATTCAACATTCAAAAATCAATGTGAAACATTACATCAACAAGAGAGAGGATAAAAACCATACGATCATTTCAGGGGCACCTCAGTGGCTCAATTGGTTAAGCATCTCTTGATTTTGGCTCAGGTCATGATCTCAGGGTTGTGAGATCAGCCCGGTGTTGGGCTCTATGCTGAGCGTGGAGCCTGCTTAAAATTCTCTTTCCCTCTTCCTCTGCCCCTCCCCTTTCTCTTAAAAAAAAAAAAGAGGCCTCAGAGAGATCCCTGACCCCTCCCATTACATGAGGACATAACAAGAAGACAACTGTTCACCTATGAACTAGAAAGCAGATCCTTACCAGACACCAAATCTGCTGGTGCCATGATTTTAGACTTCCCAGACTCCAGAACTGTAAGAAATATATTTCTGTTATTTATAATCTACCCAGTCTATTGTAGTTTATGATAGCGGCCCAAATGGATTAACACAGCTACTGAAGATGTGAATAAAATGATTAACTAGTTTGACCTAAATGATGTCGGTATACATTTTTTTCTCAAAATGTTTCTCAATGTTCACATGGAACATTTCTAAAAACAGACTTTTTCTAGGCCAGGCAAGTTTCAACAAATTTCAAGTCATTAAAATCATATAAATAACTGACTTCAGTGGAATTAAACCAGAAATCAGTAACAGAAAGGTAATTAGAAAACTCCTAAATATTTGGTAATTAAGCAACGTACTTTTTAAAAAAATCATTTATTTATCTGAGAGAGACAGTACAAGCAAGGGGAGGGGCAGAGGGAGAGACAGAAGCAGACTCCCCGCTGAGTGAGGAGCCCAATGTGGGCCTCGAACCCAGGACCCTGAGATCATGACATGAGCTGAAGGCAGTGGCTTAACCCACTGAGCCACCCAGGGACGCATAAGCAACATACTTGTAAATAACTCATAGGTCAGGGTGCCTGGCTGGCTCATTTGGTAGAGCATGCAACTCTTGATCTTGGGGTTGTAAGTTGGAGCCCCATGTTGGGTGGAAAGATTACTTAAAAATAAAATCTTTAAAATCAATCAATCATGGGTCAAAAAAAAGCACAATAGAAATTGTAAAATATTTTAAGCTGACATGTAATAAATATATGATATATCAAAACCCATGGGATACATCTAAGGGAATGCTCAGGGAGAACTTAAAAGCTTTAAATACATATATGATTAAAAAAGAATAAATGTGTAAAATCTAAGATCTAATGTTCCATCTCAAGAAGTGTGAAACAGAACAGCAAATCAAACTCCCTCAAAAGATGAAGGAAAACACAATAAAGATCAGCAGTTAACGAAACGTAGAGTTAAAACAGAAAGCCAACAAAGCCAAAACCAGGTTTTTTTCTTTTTTTAAAGATTAAGACAGATGTAGAAAAACAGGGAGAAAACACATATGAGCAATACCACCCCAGATCTTACAGACATTAAAAGTATAGTGAGAGGAGACTGTAAACAATTTTACGCAAATAAATTTGACAATTTTAAGAAAATGGACAGATTCCTTGAAAAGAAACATCAAAATGGGCATAAGAAGAAATACAGTTTTGAATAGTCCTGTATTATTAAAGAAATGGAATCCCTAATTAGAAATCTTTCATAAAGAAAACTCCTAGCACACAATGTTTTGCCAATATATTCTCCTCTTTATAGAAGAAATAGCATTAGTCACACAAATTCTTTCAGATAAGAGAAGGAATATTTTCCAATTCCCTTTATTAGGCCAGAATAATCTTGATATCAACAGCTGGGAAGGATATGACAAAAAAGAAAAATTACATGCATGAACAAATATGCAAAAAATCCTAAATGAAAGTTGATAAAGGCAATTTTCAACTTTTAATGCCTAGGGGTTCTGTTCCTGGACTCCAGGGGAGGCTATACCTTAACATTTACCAAGGTGAAAATGACTAGGCAAAACTTCAAAGCATGGATTCTATTTCTTCCCTGAGTACACACTGTTTATCTGCTTTGTTAAAGAAAATAACCAGAGAGGAGCATTCTAAACATAAAAGAGAAAGGAAGAAACTTCCCTGATTCCTCTAAGACTAAAGTCTACAGCCCTGCATATACTAGAAACTTAAAGTCTGCAACTTTCTAAAATGTCCTTTGTCTAATAATTTATAACTCTTTATGTATAAAATGTATATAACCTTATACCAAATGTTCTCCCTTATGGAAGCATTCTTTTCTTTGTGAAGATTGTATCCAGGGCAGCTGTCTTAACTTGGGCTTGAATGAAACTTTTTTTTTTTCTAGAAATTCTAAAAGGTTTGTTCATTTGTATCAATAACGTTTAACAGATCGAATCCAGGATATATCAAAAGGGTAATAATACATCAGGGTGAAGTGGAATTTATTCCAGGAATGCAAGGCTGGTTTAACATTTGAGTATCAATCAGTGAAATTCACGTAAAAAGAATGAAGAAGATAGAGCATATGATCACATAGTAAATGCAGCAAAACCACTTCATAAAATTCAATACCCAGAGTTTTCGTAACAACAAGAATAAAAAGCAAACTAGGAATAAAGTTAAATTCCCCAAACTGATGGTAAGTTTTTACAAAAAACTACAGGTAGCATCTTAGCTGATGGTGGAATATTACATACCTTCTGTGTTAAACAAAACGGCAAGAAGGTCCATAATTACTGCTTCTATTCCATCTTGCACTGGAGGGTCTAATCAGTGCAATAAAGAAATAAAAGGTATAAAGTTTGCAAAGAAAAAATAAAAGTTGCCATCCAAGGATGACTTACTTAAGTGGAAAATCCAAAGGAAACTATAAGAAAGCAATTAGAAATAGTAAGTGCGTATTAGGTCAGCAGATAAAAATAACCTACATTTCCATAAACTAGAAATGAACAATTAGAAAATAAAATTTAAAAATAACACCACTGACAGCAGCATCAAGAAATGTCAACTACCTAGAAGTTAAATGAAAGATGTTTAAGACTTCTACACTGCAAACTACAAAACATTCTGGAGAAAAATTTTTAAAGCTCTAATAAATAAAGACATGCACCATGTTTATGAAAACTCAGTGTAGAAAAACGTCAGTTCTCTCCCAAATTGATCTACTGATTCAATTCAATTCCAATTACATAATCTCCACAATAATTTTTACAAAAGTTAATGAATTGATTCTACTATCTACATGGAAATGCAAAAGCCCTAGAATAGCTATGACAATCATAAAAAACATCAAAGTTGGAGGACTGTACTGCCATATACCCATACTTCTGATAAAGCTACAGTTACTAAGACAGCATGGTATTGACTCAAATAAAGACAAATAGACCAATACAACAGAACAGAGACTACAGAAATACTGCACGTATATGACTGCATGATCTAAACAAAGGCACCACTATGATTCACTATGGAAAGGATGGTATTTTCCATAAAAGGTACTTAATCATTTGGTTATCCATAAAGACAAAAATGAACTTTGTCCATACCTCTCATCATATACAAACAATACCTTGAGATGGATACTGGATCTCAATCTACAACTAAAGCAATTAAGCCTCTAGAAAAAAAGCCGAAGGATATCTTCTGGCTTCAGGTTACATAAACATTTCCCCCAGATTTATTTCAATATATTTGACATGTAATACTGTGCTAGGTGAGTCGGGTGTCCACCTTGGGATCTCTTTCCCCACTGGGGAAAGGAAAGGCCCACCCAGTGGGCTCCTCAGGGCTGCCTTGTGCCAGGTGATGTGATCAAAGTGAAAACTCTCCTCTTATCCTTCTGATATGGTCCTGGGCTCTAGAATTTTCACAAGAGTGCTTTCAACGGATAGTAGTTAGTTGGTCTTCTTGTGAGGCAACTGAAGTTGAGAATGTCACCTCTTTAGGCAAACTTTTTTTTTTTTTTTTTAAGATTTATTTACTTATTTTAGAGAAAGAAGGACAGCATGCAGAGGGCAGGGCAGAGGGAGAGAGTGCATCTCAAGCAGACTCCACTTTGAGTGTGGAGCCCGACGTGAAGCTTGATCCCACTACACGGAGATCACGATCTGAGCCAAAATCAAGAGTTAGACTCTTAACTGAGTCACCCAGGTGTCCCTAGGAAAACATTTTTTAAACAGGGCACAGAAAACACTAACCATAAAGAATAAGTGATAAATTGGATTTAATGAAAATTAAAGACTTCTCATTATCAAAAAACGCCTTTAAGAATGCAATAAGGCCAGTCTGAAGAAAATATCTGCAACACACGTATTCAGTAAAGGACTTCTGTTCAGGATATATGAGAGACTCCTCCAAGTGAATACTGACAGTGTAATAGTAGATGTGATGGGATTTATGGATTTGAAGACTGGGAGGATAGGTTAAAAAAAAGGGGGGTAGGGATATTTATACCCTCATCATATATAATAAGTCACATAATCTTATGTTAGCATGATGGAACAAGAAACAAAGGTTTAAATATCCTTTAAAGAAATAAGGTAACAACAACAAGAAAGAAAGAAGGTAACAAATAGAAGTACTAAAAAATAATCACATATGATACTGGGAGGGGAGATAAGCAAGACTGTGTAAGGGATAAGCAAGATAAGCTCTCAATTTCCTTTGCGGAAAGTCAACAGGTCACTTCTAAAGTTGGTAAATAAAAAATAATTATAAAAGCATATTATGCAGAAACAGAAATTACTATTACAAGATCTAAAACAAAAAATGGTTGAAAGTGGTTGCCTTTAGGATATGAGGGTATGGAAGAGTAGGAAGGGGTAAAAGAAGTGCTTTTATTTGTTAGTTCTGCTACATTATTTTACTTAAAAAATATATTATTTTGATCTAAAATACTCACATGTGAGAAAATACCTTCATTTACATTAGTTTGACTCTGCAGATTATTCATTTACAGGGCCATGTAATATGTTAAAATGACGCATCCTTATTTAGAAGTCATCCTCTAAACCACCCGAAGCAGAATGTTTCTAGACTTAAGATCAAATGTATTCTCTTTGAATCTCAGAACTATTTTAATTATCCTTATATTTGAACCATGGCTTTCATTGTTAGCTTCTTTTCAGTTTCTAACCACTTTTAAAATGCAACTGTGCAGTCATACCTTCTGTTGCAGGGGGTACCATTTTATTTCTAAATACACCCTCTTAGAACCATTCAACATACTGATCTTATCTAAACTGATCACCATTTTTATTTCCCTCATTTTTTCCTTTTCTCATTCTCTTTTTTTTTTTTTTGCGTCACTTATTTCTCTTAAATGTCAGTTGATCCTTGGTTGTGCATTAATACTTAAGAATGAAGGGCTGTGTCAATTTTTCAAGGGAACTAGTTGGAGTATCCTGGGCTTTTTTGTAAGTCTCCTATTTCCCCATTGTTCTCACACATGAATGGAAAGATGGTCTGGGAGCTTTGTAATGTGGGTGGAATTAGATAATCAACAGACTTTCTTGGGGGGAAGGTACGGTTAGGTAGCCAGCAATCAAGCAGGGTGTCTTTCAAATACTAAAATTAACAGACTTTTACTGTGGAATGCCAAATCTGCAATAGAATTAGCTTTTCCAAATAGTTCATTTAATTTTTTAAAAAAGAGATAAGTCATCAGGGTTTTCCCCCCTTATGGTAAATATACATCTATTTTTTGACCAATGGTAAATATCCATCTACCTGTAGCTTTGAGGCTTGAAGTAACAGCATGGACAACTGTCACAGCTATCCTACATAAAATTAACTCCCTTGCCTACGGACATTATCCTTCCAGCTCTTTTAAATTGCTAACTCTGAATGGATAGGCTTTCTAGGGTCCCAGTGAAAACCAGCTCTGTCAACCGAGCCCCTCTGAAGTGTGTCGAGGCAAGTCTTCCACACAGTTCTATCCAACGGGATTTAACTATCTATTTTTGGTTTTCCAAAAATGAGATAAAATTAATCTGCTCATGAAGTCCCTTCTCCCTGGTTTGGGTTAACTTTCTGTGTATTGTCATTTCAGTAGGGTTCTGCAGGGACAAAAAGTGAAGATGTGTGCTCAGTCCACCATCTTGTTAAAATACACATACACACATGCTTGTCTGTCTATATACAGGGATTCTCTACTGAAACTTCTTAAGGGCAAGGAGGTATTGTAAAGTTTCTCGCAAGGTGCTAGGAATATAAAAGGTATATAAAGTAATGTTGGTTGGATTTGGATGTGGTTAAAGGAAGTTACAAATAACAGAAGAGCTTAAGCTGAGCTAACAAGTAGGCTAATAGAAACCGTCAAAGGAACAGATTTTGAAAGCAAATTATTATTTTAGTATTAGAAATCAATAGTATGGGTTTCAAGGCTTTGAAAGAGGCAAAAGAAACAACCAATGGAAGCTGTTTTGCAAGACTTCATGAGCCAATACAAAGGTATTCTTGTGTTCTAGAAACAGAGCCATACCACTTCACACAAAATTATCAAACACAGACAATGTTGCTGCTGTCACAGAGGAAAGAGTAGAGTCATTTCAGCTATTTGCTCTCACCCAACCAGGTAAATCAACTTGGAATAATCCTTACACCAGTGGGACCAGCTATACCCATACTAAAGCATGATAAATAAGTGCATTAATTCAGACACAGTTCATTATTTAAACATTGTCTTCAAAAGTAGGTACTCAGTAAATATTTAATGAGTGAATGTATCCCTAACACCTGGTCGAAAAACTGATTCCTGAGTCAAGAAATAAAGTTTTAGAGGTGAAAGCCAAATAACCTTATTAGTGATACTTTCGTTGAGCGTAGCCATTATCAAAGTGCCTGGCCCTGATACGGAGTTAGTAAGGATTCGTGAGGCTAACAAGATAATTAATTAATGTTAACTTTTTGAACTTCTAAAAAAAAATATGTGCTTTGAAAGCAAAGGGCAGTACACAAATCCATAAATATATTAAAAACTACTGAATCGTACACATTTAACAGCTGAACCTTATGATATATAAATTATATTGTAATCAAGCTGCAAAAAATGAAATAAACTCACAAGGAAACATTTCCAGGCCTTCTGAATGACTCTGGCAGCTTCATCCCTCTCTGTAAGTTCGGACTCCTCTTTCCAAGGCATTTCAAAGTCCTAAAAGAAGCAAAAAACGTATACTCAAAATTTCTTTATAAACTCCATTATGAAACTCATTAGAACTCAAGAAAAACAGAAGATTAATAAAGGAAATAATACAGACGAGATCTAGTATCAAAATAATTTTATAAAAATTACCTACTTTTTATTTTATATATTTTATAAAAATTGTCACCTAATATTGATTGCCTATATGTTCCAATTTCTCTTTTCTAATTTAAACAACAATCTTGCATAGCAGATTTTGCCAATGTGCTTATGTTAGAGATGAGGAGGCTGCACTTCAAGGCCTAAGATCAAAGAGTGATTGACTAAACCAGTGTTAAACCCGGGTCAGTTTCCCTTGAAAATCCATGACCTTTCATGTCCCCATTCAATGACTTCAAATAGCTTTTTTTTTTTTTTTTAGATTAATTTATTTATTTGACAGAGAAAGAGAAAGCACAAGCAGGCGGAACAGCAGAGGGAGAGGGAGAAGAAGGCTAAGAAGGGAGCCCAACAGGGGCTTGATCCCAGGATCATGTCCTGAGCCAAAAGGAGATGCTTAACCAACTGAGCCACCCAAGTGCCCCCCAAAAAGCTTTTCTTAATCAACATGTGTAGTTTCGTCCAGGCTTCTAACCTAGAATTAGAGACGCTATAGAATTTTTCTTACTTTGTAACTTGTAAATGTGCTGACGAGTTAATAAATCACGCATTAAATTGTCAGAAAGAGAGATAAACCCTGACTACTAAGAAGCAAAACAAATCACTAGTCCTATCCATAGTTTTTATCAGTACTGTGAAGAAATAAGTAATGGGAGAAGTCATAAAGTCATAGTTTATGAGTCCCTTAAAAAGTTGCAGTAGACACAGGATTCCAGGAAGAAAGTGGAATAGGAAGCACCAGGAATTTGTTTCCCCATCTAGACAACTACACTGGCAGAATCTAATTTAACTATTTTGGAACTCTGGAATCAGCTGAAGGTTTGGAAGGCTTGGGGGGTAAACTGTGGTTAACTCTGGTCAATGTCGGCTCTTAGCCCAGTCCTAGCTATCCACTCCCTCACCTCAGCCCCAGCAGCAGCAGCTGCTGTTCCAGGAACAAATTCCTGGAACAACTTGCACACAGCTTGTGGGAGTTGGGGTGGAGAAAAATGACTCTGTCCAGGAAACATAGGAGATCTGTGTTGGGGTTGTTGGTTGCTGCTTCTGATCACAGAGGTGCAGACAAACAGGAGGGCAGTCATTGGTGCTGTACCTCCACCCTCCACCATTGTTGCAAGCCCTTCCCATCTGGCAAGTTCCAGGAAATTTAAAGAGCTTTTCCTTCCTGCTATGTTGTTTGCCTTTCCCCCTTTGGAAGGCGGGCATTCAACTAGTAAATTCAAAAATAACTACACATATGGAGAAAATTAGAAAGTGACCAGTCATTTTCAGGTAAAGGCACAGACTCAGAAAACTGAGAAGATCTTAAGTTTACGATTCAGGCTGATTCTTGTCTGATCCTTGTAAACTGCAGAAACAGTCTACAGCAATTAAAAAAACAACAACAAAACACAGTAAACTCTGACGAAAGGAAAGAAGCTAATTTCCAGAGTTCTTGCATTATTAAATTCGAATTTCCAATTTTCAACAAAAAATTATAAGGCATATAAAGAAACACAAAATGATGGCTCATTCTAGGAAAAAAATAAATCAAGAGAAACTGAACCTGAAAAAGACCTGATGGCAGATCTACTAGACAAAGACCTTAAAACAACTGTCTTAAAGAGGCTCAAAAAATTAAAGGAAGATGTGGAGAAAGTCAAGAAATGATGCACAAAATGGAAATGTCAATAAAGAGACAAAACCTAAAAAAAGACCAAATAGAAACTCTGAAACTGAAAAATAGAATAACCAAAAGGAACAATTTATTAGTGGGATTCAAAGGCAGAGTTGAACAGACAGAAGAAACAATCAACAAACCTGAAGATAAACCACAGTAAACTGTCAAGTCTGAGAAATAGAAAGAAAAAAAAGATTGAATAAAAGTGAATAGAGCCTAAGAGACCTATGGCACACCAGTAAGCAGACCAACATGCACACTGTGGGAGTCCCAGAAGGAGAAGAGGAAAAGAAGGGGGAAGAGAAGGTATCTCAAGAAATAATGGCTGAAAAATGCCAAATTTGATGAAATACATGAATATCAACATTCCAGAACCTCAACAGACTCCAAGTAAGATCAATGCAAAGATATATCCACACCAAGACACATTATAAACCTCTGAAAGCCAAAGATAAAGAGAAACTCTTGAAAACAGCAAGAGAGAAGTGATTCATCACATACAAGGAATTTTTAATACATTCACAGATTTCTCATCAGAAACTTTGGAGGCCAGAAGGCAGTGGGTCAATATATTCAAACTGTTTAACAACAAAAAAAGTATAAGCCAAGAATCCTGTATCTACCAAAACTGTCCTTTGAGAGTAAGGGAGAAATTAAGACATTCCCAGATAAACAAAAGCTCTAAGAGTTCACTGCTACTAGACTTGCCCTGCAAGAAATGTTCAAAAGAATCCTGCAGGGAAAAATGAAAGGACACTTGACAGTAACTCAAAGTTACATGAAGAAATAGAAATTTCAGTAAAAGTAAATACATGGGTAGTTATAAAAGCTAATATTGTAACAATAATTTGTAACTCTATTTTTTGTTTTCTACATGATTTAAGAGAACAATATATTTCTTAAAACTATTATTCTAAAAACTACTATTATTGTAACTTTGGTTTGTAATTCCACATACTGTTTAAAAGACAAATATAATTAAAATATTAGATTGTGTTTTGGGGCACACAATGCATAAAGATGTAATCTGTAACATAAACAATTGAAAGGAGTTGGGATGGAGCTGTAAAAGAGGAGTTTTCTATGTTAATGAAGTTAAACTGGCATAAATCCACAATGGAGTGTTTTAACTTTAGGATATTAAATGTAATCCCCATGGTAACCACAAAGGAAACAGCTATAGTGTATACACAAAGGGAAATGAGAAATGAATTTAAAAGTTTCACAAAAAAAATCAACTAAACACAAAAGAAGATAGTAATGCAGGCAATGATTAAAAAGTTATAAAGTAGGGACGCCTACATGGCTCAGTCAGCTAAGTGTCTGCCTTCAGCTCAGTCGGGATCCCAGCATCCTGGGATTGAGTTCCACATCAGGCTCCCTGCTTAGCCTGCTTCTTCCTCTGCCTGCCACTCCCCCTGCTAGTGCTCACTCGTTCTCTGCCCCTGACAAATAAATAAAATCTTGTAAAAAAAAAAAAAAAGTTATAAAGAAACCAAATGTAAAGATGAAGGCCCTCCTTATCAGTAATTACTTTAAATGTAAATGGTTTAAACTCTACAATTAAAATACAGAGATTTGCAGCATGGATAAAAACACAAAATCCAACTATATGCTATGTAAAATAGACTCACATTAGATTCAAAGACACAAATAGACTGAAAGTGAAAAGATGGAAAAAGATATTCCATGCAAATAGTAACCAAAAGAAAAGAGTGGTGGCTATCTTAGTATCAGACAAAATAGACTTTAAATCAAAAAAGTTTAAAATAGACAAAGGACATTATGCATTAATAAAATGAAGTAAGAAAATATAACATTTATGCATCTAATAGTAGACCATCAAAATATATGAAGAAAAAAATGACAGAATTGAAGGGAGGAATAGACATATATATATGCCATAGACATACACAGCTTTACTATAATAGTTGTAGATTTCAATATCCCATTCTCAATAACGGACAGAATAACCAGACAGAAATAAATAAGGAATTAGAAAACCTGAACAACACAATAAATCAATTCGATCTAACAAACACAGAACATTCTTCTCAAGTACACAAGGGACACCTTCCAGGATAGACTATATATTAGACCACAAATTTATGTCTCAATGTATTTTGAAAGACAGTTATCATACAAGGTATCTTATCAAAGTACAATAGAATGAAGTTAGAAACCAACAACAGGTAAATTTACACATTTGTGGAAATTAAATAACATACTCCTAAACAATCAGTGGATCAAAGAAGAAATTACATAGGAAATTAGGAAAATGAAAACTAAAACACAACATATCAAAACTTATAGAAAGCAGTAAGAGCAGTGTTAAGAGGGAAACTTAGAACTATATACACATTAAAAAACAAGAAAGATCTCAAATCAATATCTAACTACAACTTACAGAACTAATAAAAGAACAACAAACTAAACCCAGAGCTAGGAGAAGATTAGAACAGACATAAAAGAAATAGAGAACAGAAAAACAGTGGAGTAAATCAATGAAACCAAAATTGATTCTTTGAAAAGATCACCCAAATTGACAAATCCTTAGTTCGATGGATAGAGCAAAAAATTATTTTGGTAATTTAGAAATGAGATGAGGACATTACTATTGGTTCTACAGTACTATGAACAATGAATCATAGTTTACAGTCACGTTTGATAACCTGATGAAACTGACAAATTCCTAAAAATACAAAACCTACCAAGACTAAATCACAAAGAAATAGAACATCTGGTTAAAACTATACCTAGAATAAGGAGATTGAATCAGTAACCAAAAATCTCCCAACTAACAAATGCCCTGGACTTGATGATTTCACTGTGAATTCTAACAAATATTTAAGGAATACCATTCCTTCTCAACTTTTCCAAAAAACTGAAAAGAAGGGAACACTTTGATTCTATGAGGCCAGCATTACCCTGATACCAAAGCCAGACAAAGACACTGCAAGAAAACTACACATCAATATTCCTATTAACATCGATGCAAAAATCCTCAACAAAATACTAGCAAACCAAACTTAGCAGCATGTTAAGTGAATTATACACCACGAACAAATTGGATTTATTCCTGGAATGCAAGTGTGGTTCAATATACAAATATCGATGAATGTAATACACCACAATAACAGAGTAAAGGAAAAAAACCCACATGATCATCTCCACTGATGAAAAAAAAAAAAAAGCATTTGACAAAATTCAACACCCTTTCATGAAAACCCTCAACAAACTAGGAATAAAAGGAAAATGCCTCAACATAATAAAAACTATATATGAAAATCCCAGAGCGAACTTGATACTCAGTGGTAAAAGACTGAGAATTTTTCCTCTAACATTTGGAACAGAACAAAGTAGTCTACTTTCACCACCTCTATTCAGCATGGTACTGGAGGTTCTAGCCAGAGAAATTAGGCAAGAAAAACAAATAAAAGGGACTCAAATGGGAAAGGAAGAAGTAAAATTATCTCTATTCACAGATATGATCTTAAAAATATAAAACCTAATTATTTCACAAAAAAACTTTTAGAACTAAAAAAATGAACTCAACAAAGTAGCAGGATATGAAGCCAACACATGAAAATCAGGTGCATTTCTCTACAATAACAATGAACAATCTGAAATAGAAATTATAAGAATAATTATATATATTAGCATCGACTAGAATAAAATACTTAGGAATTATTTTCATCAAGGAGGGGAAAGATTTGTACAATGAAAACTACAAAATATTGAATGAAATTAAAGAGACATAAATAAATGAAAATGCCATTCCATGTTGACAGATCGGAAGACTTAATATTTTTTAAAATGTCAATACCACCCAAAGTGATCTATAGTTTGAATGCCATCCCTAACAAAATTCCAATGACATTTTTTTGCAGAAATACAAAAGCCCACTTCAAAGTTTATATGGAATCTCCAGAGACCCACAATAGCCAAAACAACTTTGATAAAGAAAGAAGCTGGAGGACTCACACTTCCAATTTCAAAACTTACTATACAGCCACAGTACTCAAAACAATGTGGCACTGGCATAAAGACAAACACACAGACTAACCGAATAAACATTTCAGAAATAAACCCTTACATATACATGCCAAATGATTTTTGACAGGTGCCAAGATCATTCAATGGGCGAAGAATAATCTTCTCAACAGTGTTGAGAAAATTGGATATACATATGCAAAAGAATGAATAAAGACTCTTTTCTAGCACTATATACAAAAATTAACTCAAATGGCTTAAATTATTGAATATAAGACCTAAAACCATAAAATGCTTAGAAAAAAACAGGTCAAAAGTTTTACAAAATTGGATTTGGTGATGACTTCTTGGATATGACACCAAAGGAGTAAGCAACAAAAGTGAAAATAGACAAATGACACTTCAGGAAAAAATAAAATTCTATGCATCAATAGACACTAGCAACAAAATAAAAAACCAACTCACAGAGTAGGAGAAAAGATTTACAAGTAATGTATCTGAGAAGGATTTAACATCCAGAATAGAGGACTCCCCAAACTCCACAAAACCCAAACAACCTGATTTTAAAAATGAACCATGTATATTTAAAAATGGACTACATATATATATTCTCCAAATAAGATAATACAAAGAGCCAATAATCACACAAAAACATGTTCTACATCCCTACTCGTTAGGGAAATGCACATCAAAACTATAATGAGATACCAACTCATACCCATTAGGATGGTTACTATAAAAAAAAAAAAAGGAAAATAAGAAATGTTGGCAAAGATGTGGAGTAATTGGCACTTTTGTGCACTGTTGGTAAGAATACAAAATAGTAAAACCACTATGGAAAAGGATATGGCAATTCCTAAAAAAACTAAAAACAAAAAGACCCTATGATTTAGCAATTTCATTTCTAGGTGTATATAAAAAAGAAGTGAAAGTAGGATCTCAAAGAGAAATTTGTATACCCAAGTTCATAGCAGCATTATTCCCAATAGCTAAACATAAAAGCAACCCAAGTGCCCATTAATGGATGAATAAACAAAATGCGATATAGACATACGATAGAATATTATTCAGTCATTAAAAGAATGGAAATCTTACATACAACATGGATAAGCCTTGAGGATATTATGCTAATTGAAATAAACCAGTCATAAAAAGACAAATACTGTATGATTATACCTATATGAGATAGTTAAAGTAGTCAAAATCATAGAGACAGAAAGTAGAATGGTGGTTGCCAGTGGCATGGTGGGGGTACGGGAGTACAGGGTGGTTATGGTTTAATGGTTATGGGGTTTCAGTTCCACCAGATGAAAAGAGTTATGGAGGTTGATGGTGGTGATGGCTGCACATTATGAATGTATTTAATACCAATGAACTGTACGCTCACGAGTGGTTAAGATGGTTAATATTGCTTTTTGCTTATTTTACCATACATAAAAAATCTGTAGTAAGCTCAATTCTTTCTTATACTGCTTGAGCATTTACTATCTTAAAAAAGGATGTCATTCAAAATTGAATAATTAGGTCAAATGATGAAACCATTTCAATATTGCTCCAATGTTATCAGAAAAGTGTACTGCAAGAATTTTGTTTCTCTAGGTTATGTAAATTATGTACAACAATTCTATTTGTATACAAAAGGAGAGGAAATACAAGCTATACATAAGCTTTGTAAGTAACCCACTGTTTTTGATAGTTTTTGTACATGGAACTATGGAAGGAAGACTACTGAACTGAGAGACTGCCCATGTGGTTTAGTTTTTTAGTTCAGACTGCTACTTAATGTAACCTTAGACAAACAGCTCAGCATCTTTAGGCTTCAGTTTCTTTAGCTGTAAAATAGAAACACTGCAATCAATTAACTAGTGTCACAATTCTATGAGGTTCCATTATAAAGGACACAATGCTCCAATAGTTAAAAAAGGGGGGTTCTGCACTGAACACAGGGAGAACCATGGGTTTTACTTAATCTCTGTTACTAATACTTCACAGTATAAATTAATGTTATTCATTACATTTATAACAGCAATATGGTTCTGAGATGCTTTATCATAGTCCAAACTAAGTGAATTGTGCTCAAAATTTAAAAATCCTGAACTGTTACTTGCAAAATGTGAAATCTATAAGGATTTATAAATCCCAAATCCCTGACGTGTTGAAATATATAACAGACATCGACTAATACGTGCATTATATTTAGAGACAAAGACCAAAGAGAAAAATTCTCTACAGGATAGGCCATTTATAGGAAAAATTAAAGAAAAAACTGATTTCTTTAATTCTTTATTTTCTCTTTTCATGTTTAAAGCTTAAAATTAATGATGTTTTCTTCCTAACTGTATTCATTGTTGAGTTTTAAAATTTGACATTTTTAACAATAGGGAGAAAGTGTCTATCAAAACTATCAAACAGTTTTAATAATATAGGAGGCATGGGGAAATAGGTTATGTCTGTGGGTCTGAGGGGAGATACATGGGGGTTTAAATCTTTTTTTTTTTTTTTAATTGTATTTATTTGAGAGAGAGCGGGGGAGAGAGAACGCACGCGCACACGCGACAGAGAGAGAGAGAGAGAGAGAGAGAGAGAGAGAGAGAGAGATATTGGGTTAGAGGGAGCAGACTTCTCCCCCACTGAGTGGGGGAGCCTGATGCAGGACTCAATCCCAGGACCCCAGGATCATGACTTGAGCTTAAGGCAGACGCTTAACCACTGAGCCATACAGGCATACCGCAGGGGGTTAAATCTTTAAAAAATTCTACCTCATACTTAGCTGTGTGATTTTGTGTAAGTTATGCTTCAGTTCCTCCTCTGTGAAATATGGGGACTCCTAGTACCTATCTCATAGAATTAGGAGGATTAAATTAGGTAATACAGGTGAAGCATTTAGTACTGTAACTACTCAATAAATTGTAACTTTTTTTAGTTATGTTAGTTACCATACAGTACATCATTAGTTTTTGATGTAATGTTCCATGATTCATTGTTTGTGTATAACATGTAACTTTTATTATAATACAAACTATTTTTAAAAATAAGCACTATCCATGTGCATTACTCTGATTTAAAAACTGATATAACTGAACATTTTAAGCAATTTATTCTCACAACTGACAAGTAACTATTAGTACAAATAATAGTAAGGAATGATATTTGGGGCTTATGATGTTTGCTAATTTGTGTCAAAAGATATTTTGAGGCACACTCTCCTTAGCTAGCAGGTGGGAAAGAAATCAACTATAGTTTATCTGTGTATTGCAGGACACTTAAGGAAAAAAAAAGTTTTCCTTGTGAATAGCATGATAATCAGCTTTAATAATTTTTAAGGACACTGTCCCTATTTCTATCCTTAAAAGAAATAAATACAGACGTTAACTTTGCCATCTGTGATTTATTGTCACTTTTTAAAATTATACCAAAATTTCAACTTTGAAATGTGAGAAAAAATAGAATAATAATTATACTGAACTTTGAAATTTGGTGGTCACCTTGATTCATTACTCATGTTTTCCTATGTTTCTTTTCACTGGTCAAAACACAGAATACGGTTATTTGGTTATTCACAAATAACCACAGAATTGGGGCAATATTTAAATGGCATTAGAAGAATGTGTAAATATCATTCCTTGTTTAATATCTTAGTGTTTAAAATCCAAAATTATTCATACTACTGTCTAGATTTACTTTATTAAACGACATACATACATTCTTATAGTAAAAATTTCAAATATAGAATAAAAAAGTTGAAATCCCCCATCTCCATTTCTTCTAAACTAGTCCTCTCTTCAAAGTTATCTTTATCCATTCATAGATATATGTCTTCTACATCTTTTCTTATATATTTAAAATTTAAATATATACACATACATCCATATATATGTATACACACACACACACCCCACACAGGTTTGTTTCCATTGACGTGATGAAACTATACATTTTCTGCTTTCTTTACTTAACAGTGTGTGTTGGGAGACTTTTCCATGTTAATGCATATAGGTCTTCCTCACTCTTTATAGATGCACAGTATTCCTGGATATATAATTTATTTACTCTTTGGTATTGAACACTCAGATTGTTTCTGTTTTTTGCTGTTACAATTACAAAATGAATATCCTCATGTATATATTTGGGTACATGTATAACCATTTTTGTTGGATAGGATAAAAAGATTTTATTCCAGTATACTCTTCAATACTGTGTGATTTTGGTTTTATGATGTACATGTAGTTCAGATATACACAACTGCATTTATAAAAGGAAGAGGGGGGCTCCTGGATGGCTCAGTTGGCTAAGCATCCGACTCTTGGTTTTGGCTCAGGTCATGATTTCAGAGTCGTGAAATGGAGCTCCACGTTGGGCTCCACTGCTCAGAGGGGAGTCTGCTTGAAATTCTCTCTCTCCCTGCCCCTCGGCCCCTCCCCCTGCTCTCTCTCTCTTGAATAATCTTAAAAAAAAAAAATTAAAAAAAAAAAAAGGAATGG
>CM052884.1:4516506-4560741 GCA_028534135.1 Potos flavus
GGCGACGTGAACCAGCTAAGATACTACACTTCTTGTATTTTCGCCTGAAATAAGCGAAAACAACGGTGTCAAGCCCAAATTTCTTTCCCCCTAATATTAGATTTCTACCTACTAGGGACTGAGTGGCAGTGACAGAAGTTTTGGTTCATTTATTCATGAAGACACAATAAAATGAAAATTAGACCAAACCAGTTACAGAAATACCAGGGCTATCCGTGGTTACAATCTTTCCTCTTTTTCTTTAAAGACTTATTTATTTATTTGAGAGAGAGAGAAAAAGAGAAAGAGCACCTGTGCAATCAGGAGGGGCAGAGGGAGAGAGAAAATCTCAAAACTCTCCTTTCAGGGTGGAGCCCACACGGGGCTCAATCTCGGCACCCTGAGATCATGACCTGAGCTGACACCAAGAGTCGAGGTTCAATCCACTGAGCCACCCAGGTCCCCTGGTGGTTATCGTCTTTCTTAAAAACAGAAATTATCTTTTTCAAAATTTTATTTAGAAAATGTATTTATTTAAAAAGTATACATAATATGTCCCATGACATAAAATTCTAGACAGAGTAGACTTAAAAACAGCGTAATGGAAAATATAAATATCTAGTCTTTTCCTAGGTTTATATTTTTCTTTTTTTTACAATCTGATTCTTACTTGTGCTAAAAACAAATATCATAGACACGTATACGGCAAAAACTAAAAATTCCCTTCTCTCCATCTCCTCCTCAGATATTGGTAAAATCCTTCCAAACTTTCAACCACACTAATATATTTTTGTTTTTTACATTCGTGATTTCACATTATACATGTTGTTCTGTAACTTAGTTTTTTCACTGAATACTGTAATGGAAATCTTTCATGATAGTACATTTAGAGCTACTTTTTAAAAAATAGTTGTATTACCTTCCTTTATATATCACTATTTAGCCAGTTCTCTCATGAAAACTATTCAAGGTGCTTCCAATATTTTACTAATAAAAACAATACAACAATGAGCATGCTGGCAGCTCATTTAGATAAATGCACTTATTGTATTTACCTGCATATCCTTACGCCCCTCTCTTCCTTTTAAAAATCGGATTTTTTAAAGAAGACTTGAAGTATTAAAAACAACTAATGGAATATGTAGATAATGTGTGAGTTTTAAAAATCAGAGTTTTAGTAAAACAATTTTATTAAGTTATATTCATGTCAACAAACCAGAAACCGTGTAAAACTAATTCTTTTTAAAGACATGACTGAGCTGGGCAGATGGAAAATTATCTAGATTGACTGCTCACTCCCTGTGGAATTTTTCGAGGATTCCACTTAATTTCTTAAGAACATCCTTTTCGTTTCATCCTCATAAGCTGCGTGGTGTATCTCAGTTCACTTTTACCTAGCAGGCTTGTTTGGCAGCAGGTGATAGACATTTTAAAAATTTAAGATGTTTCTAACAAGATGCCATCAGCCACAAGGAAGAGCCTGGGGTTGGTGGGCAGGGTGGTGTGAAGGAGGGCAAATTTTCTTTCACTTAATTTGTTTTGACAAGCCCCAAACTCCATGTACAATATATGCAGGACATGGATTCATTAGCATGTGGTCTCAGTACAGCTGGCCTTTATTTTATACTTGTGACCTTGTACTTTTGAACAATTGGTGGGTGTTTTCCTTGAATACTTGGTTTTGATGACACTGTTCCTAGGCTCTGGTCTAGTTAGTTAGAATAGTTACACAATTCTGTGTTTTTGACCTTCATAAAGGATATGACTATTTAAAGCGGTTACATTGTTTTTCAGATTAAGTAAATATTTCAGTTAGGGGAGTAAATATTTTTAGACTGGGAGTGTAGCTAGCTCTTGCTTTGGGAGTGTGTCCCTTAGTGGAGTGAATCTTGGATTGGTGGTTTTACAAGGTGTGCGTAATGGATTTCTGGGCTATAAGTCTTAAGTCTTGACCCTGTCCAAAAAGGCAAAGGAAGTTTCCAAAGTTTTTCTTGTAGCAATGCACTGAAACAGAGGAGGGGTGCAGTCAGGATGCCTGCCTTTCTTATCAGCTTATTGGTGAATTCCCAAGGTACTAGGCTTCCTGCTGTTCTGGCATATGTTTTCAAGTGTCCCTTTTAAGGATTCAAAAAAAATAGTAGAGATCCCCACCTGACTGTAGTTATCCTCCCTCTATTCAATATATAATGAGTGGTGCCCACAGAATGTTCTCATCTACTAATAATTGTGTTGTCCTCGATGGGTATACCACCCCAATAGATTGGGAATTACTAGCTTATGGCATCATTTCTCCTTAATTTTGTCTCAGGCCTTGATAAAACTTAGCTAAAAACATATGAGTGAACTTTAAAAAACGTGGCCTCGACAGTCTCCAAGCTACCTTCAACAAGGGAGCCATGCTCTTCCTTAATTATCCTTATCAGACCTTCCAAGAGGCTTGCTATTACAGAATGTCCAAAGCAGCTTGTAGGAGGAGAAATTATGCAATAAGAGGGGAGGAAGCCTGCACCAACATTTTTTCTTCATAACTGGAAGAGGGAGAGGGAAAGTGAACAAACTAAGAAATACGGTGGAAATCATTTCATAGAGAATGATTTCTATTCTGGCAAAGCCTCTCCGTCCGCTGTGACCCGCAAGTTTTCTGTTTCAAGAAACTGTGATGTTGATGATAGCGGTTTTTTACATAAAAGAAAATCATATTCAAAGAGACCTGTAAGACTTGCTCTCATCCTGCTCTGCCCATCCCCGTGAGTCTCCTCGACTGCATTCACCACAGCGCGGCCTCTGTCTGAAGGCTTGCATTCAGCCCGTCGCTGGCACTCGCAGGAGTGTCGATGGGAGCTGACTTAGAGCTCTTCTCTGGAAGGTCTTTCCCGGAGGCACTGGCACAGGGACGTGTCATCATCTGGCTGAGGAACGAGTTCCATCCCATCACGTATTTCAGGTTTGCTGGACTGGCGCTCAGCGTACTTCTGAAATGCATGTTGAAGGCCGCTGAAAGATGAGTCCACACTTCATTCCACTGGATCCTCCCTACCCCACTCACGCCAGAGTTCCTAGCTGCTGTGTATCGTGAACCAGACCAACAAAGGTCTGGTTTATTCTGGTCCTGAAGCTGCATTTGATCTTCAGGTGTTGCAGGCACTAAGTGCAATATTTCGAAATCTAACAAGGAACCCCAATCCACAATCTGAGGTGTACGTAGGAAGCCTCCACGAAAGGGATGTCAAGCCAAGGGTCCTTACTTGAAATAGCGGCACCTCTTGGCATTTATCCTCCCCTTATTAATGAATAATTACATTTGTTGAACATTCAAATCAACCAACAGAGATGATAAGCATCTCAAAATAAAGCTGACACTCTCACACACCCCTCTCTTCAAGCTCATAGTCACATACATTTTGTAAATGGTGACAGACCTGTGTAATGTCCTCTACTTTATCCACGGACTGAAACATTCCTATAAATTAGACTTTTGATTCAGTGGTTCTATATACATTTAGCTGTAGATGCCTGGTGCTGGGCCAAACCCAACAAAATACTGACATGAGCACAGGAACCTAATGAATATTTTAGAGGGAGAAACTCCTACTATTAATATTATACGTAGACTAGCAGAGGGTATACAACTCATTCAAGGGAAAGGCTGCTTTTAGCAAATGGTATAATTTATCATTTTTATTTTTCTATGAGAGGGTGATATCCACAGACATCTGAAGAAATGTGCTTTTTTTTCTGTCCACAGAAAAATAAGTTTAGGTTAAAGACAAAAGCATTCTTTCTTTTTTTTCTTTTCTTCCTGGCTAGAATTTCACCAATTCTTAGATTCTCAATAAACATTTGCACTTCAGTAATTAGGCCTGAGGTGTTACAACCATTATAAATACATTTCATTTGTTTGTTTTCTACAGCAAGCTACATACTTGCTGTCCATCCTATACTGTGATAGCAAAAGCATGAATCTTAAGGAGTAAGAAGAACGAAGAGGCAGACTTTTTGAGCAGAGATGTTAATGATCTCTAGTCCAACCCCCTTATTTTCTAGATAAGGAAAGGTGTTCTCTGAGGTTCAGAAAATACCTAAACTAGAAATTCCATAAGGCATCTAATTAAAGACAGCACTGCCCAGCTAGGCGGCGCTTTTAATCTGTATTTGTACAGGCTCTATGCATTGTTTTTCCTAATAGTGAGTGGAGCTACTGACACGGAGACCACAAAAGGCCTTAGCACTGTTCCCATCTTTCCGCGGGCGGGGCTGGTGCTCAGCTTCGACAGAGTTCCACGGGCTGGGCTGACGCTCTGAACCCTTTCAGGAAGGGAGGCCCTCAGGCCCAGCATGGCCTGTGAGGCCGCCTGAGCCGGGCGGGGGTTCTAGGGGGGTGGGGGGGAGGCCGGTAGGAACTAACCTGGAGCACTCTGAAATAGTAGCAGTAAAGCCGGTGTGGCTGCAACAGCTCCCTAGCGGCCCTCTGCCCTTCCTTTGCAATCTTCCTGGCTTCTTCATCATTTTCCTGAAAGGGTTAAACGCACACACACAATAAAAGAAAACTACTCCTGTGAACCCCCTCCCCCGCCCCCAAAGAAGGCTACCGGTGAGTATGAAGCAGGACAGAGGTCGGGTTGAATGTGACCAGCATGGGGACATGGGACACGAGGAAAATAACTTCAGAATGAGGCTCTGAGAAATCAACAAGAAATAGACGTTCCTACACTCGCGTGTTACAGGGAAGTGGTCACACATGTTTGGACCCTGCTCCACAGCTCCCCCTTCCCCCCCAACCTGCACACCAAACATGCAGTTTTCTCTCTTGTGACTACCCCTAGTACTGTCCTTACTACCCAAGAAATTTAGGGCTCATCCTCTGTCCCCCCAATCCCATAGCCTCTCTGCTTGATATTAAAATACAGTCTGGAGTAGAATGAATCCTTTTGCACGTTATAAAGTCTCTTAAAAACTCCATTTTAATATGCAGTCAGAGCCCAGAAGTTGTCATAAAACAGTACCTATGAAGGCCTATCTTATTGCTATAATTACAAATTCAGTCATTAGAACCCACAGTTTGTTCCTTCAGTATCAAGAATGGTCGCTGTTTCTAATTATACTTTTGGAAAATAGCTGATATTCTACTGCACTACCCATGAGAAAAGCCATTGGCAAGCAATCCTGACTCTTTATAAAGGGTCACAAAAATGATTCTGCCTCAGGCATCCGGTTATTTGCATACCCGAATATTGCTTTTCAGAAACTCAGAAATAGAATGAAGTCCTACCAACAGAAGGGTGAATTTTTATCGCTTCATAATAAAACACAACAGCTTTGTAATATGTTTTCTTTAATGATAAAAAAAAAAGAATTCTTATTTTATGGGAAACTTGTGAAGTTGTGTATAGCATGCACTCATTGTGACTTTTTCCTAACTGGGGAAAAGAGAAGGGTATCATAATTGCCTTCAATGTCTTCTTGTGCATCGAGCACTCTAATCCTGGGATTTTCAATCTGTCATTTGCTTATGGTGTGTTTTTGCTTGTGTATATATACATGAAGAGTGATTCCTTCAGAAAAACCTATATTCTACATAACACAGGACTTCAAATCTTCTAAAAATCCTCCAAAATGTTGATAAAAAGTATTAAAATGATCCTGATGTTGATTCTTTAGATCTTTCAAAAGAACAAAAATTTCAGAAAACAGTATTTCTTTTGACTAAATTATGTCAAGTGAAATTGGGTCATGATGGAACTCATGTAAATAATCGTGGTAAGTCTGTTATTGCCTCAAGAAATTAAAATTGCAGAAAACGTACCTTGGCCCACTTAACTTTCTCTAGTAAATCACTAAGGTTTCTTTTAATTGGAACATAATGTTTCCAAGGCTTTAGTGCCATATAGAAATGTTCGTAATACGTCGAGTCCTGCTTTAAAACCAAACTGTCGCCCAACATGAGGTACGGATATCTGTAAGCCGCCACGGTCCCATCCACATTCACTTGATATTTGTACTAAAAGATTAAAACAAACATAAACAAAGAAAAAACTTAATAGCTATTTGCTTCGCTTCTGCTTGTCATCGACGCTATAATACTAAATATAAAGGAATTATTTTCCACGTTCCAACTTTAGTGTTTAAAACTTTGTGGGTTTTTTTTTAAAGATTTTATTTATTTATTTGACATAGAGAGATCACAAGTAGGCAGAGAGGGGGAAGCAGGCTCCCCGCTGAGCAGAGAGCTCAAAACGGGGCTCGATCCCAGGACCCTGAGATCATGACCTGAGATGAAGGCAGACACTTAAAGACTGAGCCACCCATGCACCCCAGGAATACCTATTTCAACTCTATGTAACTGATTCAGATTTCTGTGACCTGGTAGGACAATATTTCAAAAGTTGTATGTTTATTAAAGCCGACTACTGGTAACAATTGACACTTTCATGTCTACGTTGTTTCATTTGTTCCTTCTTCCCAGGTAAGTATGAAAAAGGAAAGCTTTATCTCCATGGTTCACTTCTAGAGTCTAGGAGACAGAAACCTGGAGACATTTAGAGACTCGTGTGATACTGGCAACAGAAGATGTACCCCGTTTACCCATTTGCTGGGTTAAAAAGCCTTGCTTTACATTACAAAATCATTTTTCACAGAAATTAAACCTCACTTGATCATAGTCATGTGAAGCAAGTATTACCATAAGCTCTTTTTTCCCTCTTTTTGCAAACGAGAAAATCGGTGTTCAGATAAATTTATAAGCCTTTATTCTCTGACTTCAAATCCAATGTTCTTTTCATTATAACACACTGAAACAAACAGGATATACTCGTGGATTTGGTCATTAATTTTTTCTTGAGTAATTGGTACCAAAGAGTTTTCTAGCCAGTCAGATTTTGTCACATTGTTCACATCCCTATCCTCACGACAATGCCTGAAGGAACAAGGCAGGCATCCCACATGTTCAGGGGTGCGAAGAGATGAAGGTCCCACAGTTAGTGGCAGAGGAAGGACCACAGATGGGATGTGAACCCCAATTCCAGCTCCAATTTTACTTCTATAGAATTTATACTTTCTGTTTACAAAAGGCCTTTAAGATCACTTTATGTAAAAGGTATTTATATTCCCAGTTTATGAAAACAAATATAAAAGAGAGAAAAATAATTGCATCAAAACCCTCAGGTTAACTCCTGCACAATATTTTGAGTTTTAAATATAGTTCTGGCCTTTCGGTAGATGGAATTCACAAAAACAAAAACAAAAAAAAAAAAAAAAAAGGAAATCACAGTGAGTTTTGTAATTCCCTAGGCTTGGAAGGGAGAAAGTAAGAAGGTATGCTCTAGCTCACAAGACTGGAGAAATGGGCCCACCCAATCATTTGGTAAACTTACCACAAGTTTACCACTTCCTATCCATAGAGGAAGACATAAATGCATACCTTAAAGAAATCAAAGAAACCTATCAATTTAGCTTTTCCAAGCTCCTTTTCTTTCTCTTGGAAAAAGAAATATCCTGTAATTCCTGCATCTAGGAGCTCTGGATTTTCCTTGGACAGCTGTACCAACTGGAGCCTCTCTTCTCGGCTATCTCTACCTCTGAAGAAAGCTTTCTCTGTTTTATTGATCCAGGAAGGCCCTAGAAGTTTGAAGCCATAAAAAAAATGTCATTATGAATTTGACATTTATAAAAACAGTAAGCATAATCATCTGTAATCTACCATTGTCATTTAAGATATTAATGCTCTTTGATCATCATCTTCTAAAATAAGGTGCTATTTTCAAAAAATATGGGATCGAGTACCTTGCCTGAGATACTTTCCAGTTTAGACTTTTAAAATGTCCTTTTATGTGCTGTATCACATAAAAGAATGCTCCAATTTCACCTATTTTTTTAGATTTTAATTATTTATAAATAATTTTTATTTATTTATTTATTTACAGAGAAAGAGAAAGCACAAGCAGGGAGTAGAGTAGAGTAGGGAGCAAGTAGAGGGAGAGGGACAAGAAGACTCCCCACTGAGCAGGGAGCCCAATGGGGCCTTGATCCCAGGACCCCGAGATCATGACCTGAGCCAAAGGCAGGGGCTTAACCAGGGGCTTAACTGAGCCACCCAGACATCCCTAATTGCTACCTGTGAGAGCTCACTCAAATATTGGACAGTCTGTTGTATGACATTAGGAAATCTCCAAAATAACAGTGGATCAAGCTCAAAACAAAAGACATTCAATGACTTGGCCCACTCACAAGGCACTACCTTCTTCCATCCTTTGTGCCTCATAATAAAAAATGAGCTAGGCTTTTGTTCTTAGATTAGGTGACCAGAACAATCTATGTAACTAAGTAACATCCACATCTTTAATCCCTAGGCTGTTCAGAATTTTAAGCACATCACTTTTGAATACACTTTTGAATAGACTTTATCTAATAAGCTGTGAAATGAAAACATACATATATAACCCAACTGTGTGTGTGTGTGTGTGTGTACATGCGTGCATATCTTTCCTGGGAGGTAAGTATTCTAGAAGAATTAATTTAAGCCTATATCTATCATTCTAAAGAGAGATTATTAGTTAACACCTGTTACTATTTGAAGGGATAAATCATAAGACATAGAAACTGGAGGGATCACTCTCTCTAATATTTAACACACCTCTCAGGAATTCACTGTTCTCAAATAAAAAGTCAGTTTTCATTTCATGTTATCTGTAGGTGGCTTGCAAAGAGTCTCTGGTTGCACCTACTAAACGAGTCTACCAAATCACAAACAGCAACAGAGGCTGTAAAGATAGGCAGAATTTATTCTACTCGGGGAGTTTGGTTTAATTCGAGAGTGTGTTGTGCCTGAAGTGTAAGGCCATCAAAGGGGAGGAGGGAGGAATTCAGATTTTGAAGGATTTCAAGCAAGGCAGAAAGAGGAAAGGGGAAAATTCCTTACTAGGTGCTGGAGGTAGTAATACTCCAATTATTCTGTTACCACAATTCTCTCACATCTGCGTATCATTTTATATTTTTCAAAATTTTCTCTTCACCCAGCAAGATAAGGGCATTAGAGTCATCATTAAGTGATAATTTTACCAAATACATATTTTCAAATGGTATTTACAAATGACCAACTCAAAGGAGACTCAGTTACCATAGGTTTGGACATTACTAGCCCAAGCCACGTATCTAACTTTTGGATTAGAAGAATCCTACACTGCTCTTTCTTCTTGGTTAGAAAATAAGAACAATGGTTATTTAAACATATACCTTTATTCTCTCTGACTGAACATTCCCTTCTTACCTCTGTTTTCCTTCAATAATAAAGTTTAATTTACCCGTATTTCCCTGAATAGAGAGGAGATCATTGGTGACACCCCGCATCGCTTCGAGTGTGGAGTGGGTGATGTCATACGTTGGAAGGATAACATCCCGCGAATCCAGGGAGCCGCACCATGAAATGATAGGTAAAGGGCCAGGGGTTTCATTGACTTCTCGATGTTCCAGAGGCCAATCTCCAAGATTAATATAAAATTCTATATCGGGGAGAAGGACCTAAATAAACAAAAGAAGAAACATCAGTGCCGGAAAGACCTCAGTTTTAGGTACTAAATGCTTTTGTTCTTTGGCTTCTTAAAATATGCCCAATAAAAGTGAGCATGTGAAAACAGCAGAAGAGAGAAAAATGCCTCTTAGTCATCAGCAGTATCAGAAAATCAAGGGTGAGGATGGTTCATGGCAAATTCACTTAACCAGGAGTAAGCTCCCTTTGTTCAGAGGTGGCGTTTAAAATTGCTTAGTATTGGGGCGCCTGAGCGGCTCAGCCTGTTAAGTGTCTGTCTTTGGCTCGGGTCATGATCCCAGGGTCCTGGGACTGAGCCCCGAATTGGGCTGCCTGTCTCCCTCTCTCTCTGCCCCTCCCCCTGCTTGTGGTCTCTCTCTCTCTCATTCTCTCTCTGCCAAATAAATAAATAAAATCTTTTATAAAAATTGCTTAGGGGGGGGTACCTGGGTGGCTCAGTGGGTTAAAGCCTCTGCCTTCGGCTCAGGTCATGATCTCAGGGTCCTGGGATCGAGCCCCGCATCAGGCTCCCTGCTTAGCGAGAAGCCTGCTTTTCCCTCTCCCACTCCCCCTGCTTGTGTCCCTCTCTGTGTCTCTCTCTGTCAAATAAATAAATAAAAACCTTTAAAAAAATTGCTTAGTATTGGGGTGCCCACCTGGCTCAGTTGTTGGAGCATCCAACTCTTGATGTTGGGATCTTGAGTTCAAGCAACATCTTGGGCATAGAGATTACTTAATAAAAATTTTTTAAATGACCAAAATTGTTTAGTATTATAGAAGTATACATGGTATGGAAAGAAAGTGGCTTCAAGAACTCTTTCTGCCAGCTGCCTAACTCAGAATTGACAAGGTTAGACCCAAGCCCTTGTTTTCCTTCACTGTCAAACCTCTGCAACACATCTACCTTTGTTTCTGGACTCCGCCACTCTATGTCCATCTCCATGGTCAATGCCTTGTGAGGCCTTTCTCATCTCTCGCCTGGACTGTTGCAGTAGCTTGCTCACTAAGTGTTCTGTTACTAGGCTCTCCCCAATGTGATCTGCTTTCACCTTGCTGCCCAAATTCCTAAAACCCAAATTAATGTTACCATCAAGGTCAACAGAACCTAAAGCCTGCAGGACAAGGTCTAAACTCTCGGGCCAGAAAGCCAGGCCCTGTTATCTTGCTCCACCTGAGCGTGGGCCAGTAAGCTTTAGGCTACTTTCTGAAAATGCCACCCACTCTCATATGTCATTCCCTTCTCACTTGGAATATTCCTCTCCTACTTATTAACTTGGTGGTCTCCTTTCTCGTCCTTTGAACCCAGACCAAATGTCACCTCCTCGACGGCTTGCTCTCCTCAGGCAGTTTCACCCTGGGGACCGATTTTTCTTACAGGCCTATCACGTTGGGGTGCCACTATTTGTATCCACATCCTATTCTAACGTCCAAATGACAAAAACAAGTCCCGCTAGAATAGGCTGCTCAAAGTCCAGAGACGAGTCTCATTTATCTTGGATTTCTTCCCAACCACTGGGCAAAGAACCTAGAACAAGAGGGAAAGGCAGGGCATGTGACGATTCACGTTCTTGCTTGTCTACTCTCGTTTATCAGCTCATTAATCAATCTCAAAAAAAAAAAAAAAGGGATTTTGAGGCTCAACACGTCAGGGAGTCCACAGAAACCTTGGGAGGACTCTGTAGGAAACTACTTGCCTGAGATGAGACCTCAAGCCACTTAGTTCCCGGGAAAGAAAGATCCATGAAGAGGGGAAAATTTATGAACACTCAGGTGGTGGACATCTTAGATGCACATTTCCAAGCTTGGAATCCATTTCCATCCGTTGCCATTGTTGTTCTAAGAATCTCAAAGTTACAATGAAATAAGTAAACTCCAGTTCACCCTTGAACAATGCAGGGGTTAGAGCTGCTGACACCTGCACAGTCTAAAATTTGTGTATAAATCTTGACTCCCCCAAAACATAACAACTAGTAGCCTACTATTGACCAGAAGCCTTACCAACAACATAACAGTTGATTAACACATATTTTGTATGTTTTGTGTGTTATGTACTGTGTTCTCACAATAAAATCAGCTAGAGAAAAGAAACTGTTAATTCAGAAAATCATAAGGAAGAAAAATACTATATAAGTACTGTTGTGTCTTTATAAAAAAATGTCCATGGATAGGTACACTCGTGCAGTTTAAACCCGTCGTTTAAGGGTCAACTCTGTATTGTTTTTGGAACCAGTGAATTCATTCCCGTACCTTTCTTGCCAGTGACAGCAAAATCTCGTCGGAGAACATTTTGAAGTCTGTGTATTTCCCTAAAGATCTCCGGTAGATGTGGTTATTGAGAATCGTGTAGTGAACAATGGCACCTCTTTCATCCCCAAACCTTTTTGGCACTTCATTTAGCATCTGCTGGAGATTGATGTTGGGGAAGGAAGCAAAATCCTTTGCAATCTGTGGTTCCTCGGTTGGACAAGAAAGAGTTTTCTGCCAGGCCTGCGGATCATCTTCCGGACACTCACAGTACTCATGGTACACTGGTCCTAGGCAAGACAAAACATGCATAATGCCATGCTCCATTAACAAACCTCTCCACACAGAGGGTTATTTCTGCCCCTGATAGGAACCTGGGATGACTTCTTGGTGAAGACTAAGATTCTCCAGACAGGGATAATCTGCCCTAAACAAATCCGTGGTGAAAGTACTTGTGTCAGAGTCCTGTGCTTCTACTTTGCATCGCCCTCTCATCATCCCTCTAGACCACCTAGTATAGTATACACTCTCTTCCAATATAACCCACTCGCAGCCAATGAGCTGGTAAACTCAGTGAGTTATAAATGCCTGATGAATATAAAACAACTTACCTTTTCACAAGGGAAAAGAGAATGTATTACTTTTCAGGCATTATTATAGAGTAGTTGGTGATTTTTTTGTAGACGAGATGGAGGTCTCCTCCCCTGAATCTCTAAAATCACCTTCATCAGCACTTCTCAAAGAAGAAATATGTAACCCAGGGGTATCTGGCAATGTAATTTTAAAGTATGTAGCCATAAGTATAAAACTTCTCTAAGGACTCATTTTAGAAGGAATTTATACCAATTTTATATCTTACTTCAAGATATATTTAACTTAATATAAAAATACAAAGATTAACATAATTTTATAAATAGAAAAACTTCAAAGAAATTATTTATGCTTCTTGAGGATTTCTATTAGACCAAGATGAGCAATATGGACCAATTTACCCTTCTACCTGAAACTACTAAAAAAAGAGACAAAATATATGAAACAGGTTTTGAGCCGCCGGACATGAGGCAGTGAAGGACAGTAAGTCTGAGAGACGGGAAACAGAGGAGGTGAGCCCTACAGTTCATAAGCTTACTGCCTAAGGGAGTTTCCAGGTTATGGAGATAGGGAGAGAAATGTAGGCAGAGCCCAGCAATCTCACTGAATTGAGGGGATAGGCAGCTGGCATCTGCAGGACACGCTCCCTGAGAGGAGAAAACTACAGAGAAAACTACAGAGATCTGCAAAAGGTTCCCCTGCAAGTATTTAGGGTTCCTGAAGAGTGTATATAAGAGAGGAAACTATCCAAGGCAGGGAAAGAACCATCCAGAACGACTGGACGCAACACTACCCACTGGTCAAATAGGGTTGGGAATAGTACCTGTTTACACTAGGCGGACTGGGAAGCATCCTAATTCCTGGGACTCGGGGTAGAGTAGGCAAAGAGGTATTGCCTGAGTGGTGGGGAATAATTAGCCTCAGACTAAACATGGTTTGGGTCTTACCTAATGAATTGTAAAAGCGAAATTTGAAAGGTTCAAATTATTTCCAAGTAACTTCACTACATTCCAGGAAAAAAAAGCTCAAGGAGATGAGAAAACACCAAGAGATGAAAAATACACTGGATATAATTAATGGCAAAGTGGACATTGCAGAAGGAAAGATTAGGGAACTTAATGATGTAGCAATAGAAAATATACAAAATGAAATGGAGAAAAAAAAAGAATCTTAAAAATGAAAAGAACATCAATGAGCTGTGGGATAATCTCAAGCCTGACATAGGGGGTCACTGGATTGTGAGAGGAACTCTGGAGTAGAACACAAAAGAATATTGAAGAAATAATGGCCAAAATTTTTCTGGATTTAATGAAAACTATAATCCCAAAGATCTAGGAAGCTCCACAAACCCGAGCAGAAGAAACATGAAGGAAACTACACCAAAGCACATATAATCAGATTGTTCAAACTGACCTAAAGAGAAAACCTTTAGCAATGCAGAGCAACAAAATTTTGGAGTCTGGCAGATATACTGTTGGAAAAAATGCAAGTAGGACGACAATGAAATAACATCTTTAAAGTACTAAAAGGAGACAAAACCAATCCTGTTCATCTATAATTCTGTATTTAGTAAAAATGTCTTTCAAAAATGAAGGCAAAATAAAACTCTTTCAGATATTCAAAAGCTGGGAGAACTCTTACCAGCATTCTTACATTAAAAGAAATGATAACGGGATCCTTGAGCAGAAGGCAAATGGTACTAGCTGGAAATGTAGATTTATATAAAAGAATGAAGAGTGCCAGACGTGTTAACTACTTGCATAAATACACAAGATTTTCTCGCTTATTATTCAAATTTCTTTAGTTTTCTTTTCTGCAAAATTCCAAGTTAAATTGAGCTCCAGGACGGGTGCCTGGCTTGCTTAGACAGTAGAGCACAAGACTCATGATCTTGGGGTAGCAAGTTCAAGCCCCATGTTAGGTGCAGAATTATTTACAGTTGAGGTCCAGGAGGTACACATACCATGTTCACTCTGTTGTACGTGACTTCAAGGTCATCGTAAACCATTTTGAAAGGCATGGGGTCTACACATATAAGGCTGGTTCTGGATTGTATAATATAATTACTTACCTTTCAAAATATAAGGAGACTGAGCCACATGCTCATCACCATAAAGGACCTCTATCTTCAGCCCTTCACTGACAGTTTCATACATCCTATATCGCATCAAAAATGTCCCGTCATTCCTGTCCAAAGGTTTGGGGACGTGAATCCGGACTAACTCTTTAGGTGAAAGAGATTTGATTACTACTTTGAATAGTGTTTGACCTGAAAGAAAAAAAAAAAAAATTACATATATGTAACTACTATTCCATGGTTATTTTGTCTTACCAATTATTGGATAGGTCCTTGAGACCAGGAATCTAATCTGGGTTGTGTCTTGAAACCAAAGATCTGAGTCAACATTTGATTCATTAGTCATTCAATAAAGATTTACTGAATGAACAAAATCAGTTCTTTAAGAAAGCAAGGAAGAGATGAACTTTTTGCCTCTTTGCTCTTTTCTCCTTTGGGTAGGTTTAAAGCAGCCCAGATAGTTAAAAATCCAAAAACTCTTAGAATGACAGAGCTCCAAGACAATCCAACTTTCTCCTGTAAAATATACACCAGCTCTCTTTGTAAATAATTTTAATACCTAATAACCCTCATTACTGAGGAAATTTCCCTTCGGTTAACCCAGATTTCCAGTTATACTTCTAAGCCTATTTCCCTAAGTAGAGAGAGATTATATACACACACATTTCTCACACTTGTGTAAATACTAGAGTTTATTTCTCTAAGCTCGTTTCCTCAGGTTGAATCAAAAGTTATACTAGAACAATCTAACATCCTTTTCAACTCCAAAATTCGGTGGGTTTTCTGGAAATTCCAGGGTAAATAGTACCTGCTTAGTAAACCTTCCCTTCTCTTTTGGTAGTATATGAGCTGACTGATTGAGGCTTGGAAACAATACTGTTGTGATTAATATCATCACTGGATCCAGGAATAAATGTTGCGATATCTTTCTTTCCAGAATCTAGTGGATATATCTACACTCAGCACAGATCTGATCCTCAAGACCTCTGACAATAAAGATCAGTTAACGTCCTAACCACAGTTAATCACTATACCAAAGACAAATGTTTTTTAAAAAGTGGTGAATCCTCTGAAATTCACAGTCCTGGCAAAAAACAGTGGTGATGAAAGTAGTCTTTCATCTCACATCTAACATATTATCAAATTAAACATATTTAATATATTTTTTTAATTATTGAAAAAAGTTTCTTTCTCCTACTCTTAGTCTCTAAATCTTGTGAATGAAGTTTCTACTCTCTTTCGACCTTCGAGCGTTTTATTTTTCTCTTGTGGGTCAGGAGAGGTGTCTCTTCAATTTTGTAATTGTAATGTAGTATCTGACAACTTGCTATTAAATAATACATTTTAACATCTTTGAAACAAGTGTGTTAAAATTATGAAAGAAATCTGCTAAAATAAATGAATTGTAATAAATATAGGGGATGTTGTAAGAAAAAGGTAATAATTTAATGTGAAATTATTTAAAATGTTAGCCATTTATCTGAAATGCTTAAATGAAATACATTGGTTATTGCTTTGCGTTATTTCTCACTTGATTTTAGAAAGCAGTGCATTTACAGACTGCAAATCAGGCAGGCAGAGCCTGGGGACCCGGAGGCAATTCCTATAATTTTCTCCCCAAAGTGGAACAAGTATAGAAAAGTTAAGTGTGAGGGGCACCTGGGTGGCTCAGTGGGTTAAAGCCTCTGCCTTCGGCTCAGGTCATGATCTCAGGTCCTGGGATCGAGCCCCGCATCAGGCTCTCTGCTCAGCAGGGAGCCTGCTTCCCCTCTCTCTCTGCCTGCCTCTCTGCCTGCTTGTGATCTCTCTCTCTCTGTCAAATAAATAAATAAAAATCTTTAAAAAAAAAAAAAAAGAAGAAAAGTTAAGTGTCTTGGTCAAATAGTCCTGTTCTCCATAAACATGATTGTAAACAAAACAGATATAAGACAAACATATTAATGATTCTGTGATCATTTTGGAAAGAAATGGATTTACAGAAAAAAACTAGTTCCAAAATGCTTCATTATTTTTAAAATCAAAGTACTGGACTAGATCTGTATTTTCTCTTCCGGTTGTAAAATTTTTTGTCTCTGAAATAGCATTTAAGAACTACATTTCAAAATAAATGTATAAAACTAAAATAAAGCCATTGGAAATACATATTTTAAATGTTCAGTTATTTTTATAGGACTCTTTCATGACTGTGTCATTGTTGGCATGAAATTAATGTTAGAATCAACACAAAATAACAATGGTCAGGACTGAAATAGAAATAAGCAATTTTAACCTCATAAAAGAGAAAATGAGAAGACAATGATTTGAAAATGCTTCAAATGGAAGGAATGTGAATTGTCATTTGCCCCAAGGGCTAACATAATGGAATAGACTCGCAGCTTAACTTGAATTTTTCTACTTCATCAATTCAAACCTCTTTAAGAGAAAGAGCTAATGGAATGAGAATGCAGGGATTAGCCAGATCAAGGCGGTTAAGGTTAGTAGAATCAAAGTCTTGCATCATTAGAATCAGAACTTTTGAAGACTTTAGCACTTATTATGGGCCAGTCCCTGAGCTTGAGATTTTCATTTGCATTTTCTACCTTATTTATTTCCTACAAGAATTTGTAATACGGGCATTGTCACCCCCATTCTACAGATCAGGAAACCAAGGCTCCAAGAAGTGAAGCAACTTGCCCAAGGTCACCTACATATGAGTAACAGAGCCAATAGTTGAATACAACGTGAATCCTTCTTCTTTCAAAGCCCCTGCTGCAGCCACCTTGTCACACTGCGTCACGTTAGCACATTGGTTTGCAGAATTCCGAGTTGGAGGAATAACCTCTGGCACCCTTGGTACAAGAGTCATTGACTTCCCTGTTGTTTAGGAAGATTATGAAGGTCTGCAACTGTAACAAGTGTCAACCCCACACGGCCAAGGGAACTTACCGAGAACTGGTGCACGACAACCATATTATGGGAGATTTAATTAGACGGAAAGAGAATGAGTGTCTACTCTTGGCTCTGACACTTAATGGCTGTGGGGCCACAGGCAAAACATTTTCGCTTCACTGAGCCTCACTGTCTTAGGTGTAAAGCGAAGAGAGTAATATCCAGCCTTCTTACTTAACAAGACGATTAAGGATGACAAATTAAACAAGCCACAGTTTAAAACACGGAAGTGCTACACAAGTAGGAAGTATGATTATTTTATGAGCATATCACTACTGATGAAGGTAAAGGAGAACTGAGTAGAGAATGAGTATTTGTACCCAGCCATCTTGACGGATTCCAACCACCCTCCCTCTATCACTTCTTTTCTTTGCTCTATGGTATTTACACAGCCCCTCTGTCTAGCATTATGTCTCATGCTGGGCATATAACAATATCAGTAGGTTTTGCCTACATTCCTAATAGAAGGAAATACTCCATTTAAGTCAGAAGGGAGTAAAAACAAAGGTAGAGATAGCTTCTCTCCCCTATATCCAAGATCACAGGCTGCGGAATTTCTGTCTTTGGACTCCAGTTTGAGATCCCCTGCTTTCGACCATTCAAGGGCACGTGTTTGTAATCCAGGTACCTGGAGATACACAGCATAATAATGATATTCAGATAAATGTGACACTGCTAAATGGGAGTGATAATTATGAAGGGAATCTTGGTAAGTCGTGTAAGATGCTCTATGTCTTGAGAAAAAAAAATGGCCTTTTTTTTTTTTTTAGTTCTTGGAGAAGGAAAAATTTTAGGACTTGCAAGTGAATGATGGCAGAAAATGTAAAAACCTGGTTGTGTGAGCTTTTCAAAACCACCAGGCAGCCTTTTAATGGAAGCTAAAAATCAAGTAGCCTGAGAAAAAATAGAGAGACTCTAAACGTATGAAATTGAGGTTGTCTGAAAAGATTTGCTGAAAGTCTTTTGTTTTTTATGGCTTTTTTCCTGATCATAAACACATTATTTTGGGGGAAATTTTTCTTGAGAAAAAAAGAAGGGTGAAAAAAAATCTTTATTCTCTTGCCAGAACTACTGAGAACACTAATGAGAGGTATATGTTTGTCTATGTATTTCAAAATTAAAGTGAAACTATATAATTTCTTTCTTGTTTAGTCCATCCATAACCTAGTTTAAGCATTATTAAAAAATATTTTAAAATATTACTTTAAAAGTAAAACTTAAAACATATAACAAAATTGATCATCTTAACCACTTTTAACTGTACAGTTCAGTAGTGTTAAGTAAATTCACTTTTTGGGGCAACAAATGTCTAAACTTTTTTCATTTTGCAAACCTGAAACTCTATACCAACGACTTCCCATTTCCCTCCTCCATCGGCCCCTGGCAACCACTATTCCACTCTGTTTTTATGAATTTAACTACTTGAGATACCTCATATAAGTGGAATCTAAAATGTTAACTTTTAATGGGCTGTCAAATAGGCCATCACATGAAAGTACCACACTTTATTTAGCAATTACCTCAGAGTTGGCTAGTTAAATTTGCCGTAATAAATAACGACAATGTGGCAATTTCTTGCATTGGAATCTTTGACCACGTTCTGATCATTATCTCACGTCAGATACCTAGAAATCAGATTACCAGAAATAAAGGGCACTGGTATTGTTCGCGAAGGACATCTTTAAAAAAAAAAATCACATTTTCTCGCTGTTGAAACTTATTTTTTGTACATCGGGTTTGTAAATATTTAAGACTCTTGGTACATTTGGAAAACTGCTTTCCAGTAACGTTTTAGCAATTTGTGCTCCCACCAGCAGAGGACGAAGGTCACTGTCTGAGACTATCTCCATGCCCTCTTGACAGCGTTGAGTATTGCCATTTAAAAAAACTAAAAAAAAAAAAAACAAAAAACGTTGCTGATATTTTTTGAATAAGGAATAGAATTTTATTTGAACGTCTAGCTCTTTCATTAATAGTAAGATTAGCAGCATGTCACTTTGGATCATGGAACTTTCTTTTCTCCTATATAAATTAATTTTTCCTTTGTACTCCCTTTTCTTTCTCAAGCATCTCCCCCCCTCCAATTATAGCATTATAAAATGAATTGTACGAGAGAAAGAAAACTATAAAGGAGAAAATACACCCCATAGTGGAAGATTTTGAATCTGGGCTTAAGGATTTTTTATTCTGGTCCTTAGGGCCATGGAAAGCCTTTCTAAAACTAAAAGAAGTTTAGTCATAGTTTCTCGCAGGCAGTGGGAAAGCCGCTGGGGTATTCTGATTGTGTCTCTGTTGATAAAACAGGGTGCAGGCTGGCTGGACATCAATGAGACCGAGGTAAGCAAATCCTGACTGGCAACAACTTGAACCTAGCAGGACAAGTTGCAAGAAGTTGCAAAGGCAAGGCGAGCAGGGGGACGTGGGAGGACGCCCGGAGAGAAGGGGTTCGAGGAGGAGACGCACCCTGGGGAGGGAGAACAGCTGAGGGCCGCCCAGTTTCACTAGTTCCTGCAGTCGGCCTCCGAGAACTCAAAGCCCCCCAGCTCTGGCGTGGGCTCGGTGCAGGGGCGGGCTGGTGCAAACCCGCCGGGCCTCAGCCGAGCAATCCGACGCGAGTTCTGGGGCGTGATGACTCAGCTCGCGGAGGCACTCCCTGCGGGCTGGGACCGCGCGGGAAGACGGTCTCGGGCCCGTGAGTCACCCGGCCTGCGTTAACACTCCGGGCGCCCGCCGCCCGGAAGGCCAGCTCCGCACCGGGCCCGCGGAAGGGCCCGCGGAGTTCGTTCGTTTGTTCCACAGACTTCTGCAGCGACGCCCTCCCCCTGTGTGTTCCGGGAGGCGGGGGCAGGGGAGGTGGCCAGAGCCGAGGCAGGGCGACACTCGCCCGGGGAGGGACGCCACGCAGGCGGCGGGCGGGCCCCCGAGGGGCGCGGCGGAGACCCCGGCGCGCGGGGGGCGGCGGGGGTGAGGGTGGGGGGCGCGGAGGCCGGCGGCTCAACGCTGTACCTGGCGGCGAGCGAGTGAGGTTCCGGCCCTCCGAGTTCACGGCCTGCAGGTAGAAATAGCGGACGGGCAGCACGACGCCCGCCCGCAGCCCGGGCCCCCACACCAGGCTCCGCGGCGCGCTCACCGGCGCCTCGGGCGCCCCGGCGGCCACGAGCAGGGCGAGCGGCAGCGGCAGCAGCGCGGCCCGGGGGAGGCGGCGCATGGTCGCCGGGCCCGGCGGTCCAGCTCGGCGGCGGCGGCGGCGGCGGCGGGGAGGGGCCGGGCTGCGGGGGGCGGGCTCCGGGGGCGACCGCCTGCAGCCCCGCCGGCCCGCCCCCGCGCTCGCCGGGTCCCAGCGCCTGGTGCCCCGCCGGGGGTCGGCGGAGGGCGCGTCCGGCCGCGGGCACCCCGCGGAGAGCGCGGCCCAGGGTGCGAGCCTGCGCCGTCCGCCCCCAGACCTCGTCTGGCACGGCCCCCACCTCCGGTCGCCGGGGCTGCTCAGCTGTTTGGAGGAAACCGCTGTGAAAGGACACGAACACAGTGGGGGTGGCCGTGGGGCGAGCGAAACGGCCCCGCAGCGAAGAACGTCCGTGTCCTTCGGGAAGTGCCCTCAGCCCAGGAATTTCCCTGTGTGGACACGGTGCAGAGCCAATGTCACCGCACCTCGGACAGCTCTGCGTTCGGGCCAGCACCAACCTAATCCGGCGATGCTCCCTGCTGAGCGCCACTCCCTTCTTCCCAGTCTCCTTCCCCTACAGTTTGCTTTTCTCCATGTGTTTTCGGAGCATCCTCCAGCTTAGGGACAAACCCCCAGGGAGCAGTTACGCACTGGGGTATCAGCAGTCAGGGTGGACGGACGGAGGACTTGCCTTGAGCCTGGCGGGCGAGCTTCCCCTCTGTCAGGTGGCTTCGGTCCCCTGTAGTTAATGAGGTGTGACTGGTCGTGGTCACTCCTCAGAAGCTGGAGGTGGGGTCCAGGAAGAGACTGGCAGGAGCCCTACAGCGCTGGCAGCCACTGTCTGCCTTCCCCACCCCCCACCTCGGATTTCAACTTAATATCTATTTTGTCAGCCCTGTCAATGCGTTTGTGAGCAAACTATACACGCTTTAATGAGTCCTTTTTTTTTTTTTCCTGAGCCACCTAAAGAGGATTGTATTTAGTCTACAATGAAAATTCCTGGCTCATCTAATGTATTTTACATTTTAATACAATACTGCACATATTCAAAATAACACTCTCCTGTCCTTGGTAGAGACACAGCCTTTGGGTTGCTTTTCTAGAAAAGATATATAAGATTGGTACAAATCCATTAATTAATTAATATTGCATGTCTTATATTTCAACTGGAAAGGTTTATCTTTCATCAGTGCTACTGCGCGGTGGATAACACCGCGGTGGATAACATTCCTTCCATGTAGCTCCTTCCTCTCACAGAGAAATGCCAGACCTTCTTCTTTCCTCCTGTTATGCAACCAGATAGACTGGTCTTCATGGGTCAGTCGATTGCTTTTGGGTAAAAATGAAAGAAGAGAGAAGCAAGTCCCTGTGTTTTGTTTTGTTTTTTTTGAAACTACATATGGCTGATCTTGTTCAAAAACAACCAGAGAGATTTGAATGAATGTTTTTGGCTCCCCACTCCCCCACCACCTCCTTAGAATTTTTCCTGAAACTCTCACACATAAAAATAATCATTTGAGGATGGGAATAAAAACCAGGTCAAACGGTGCATCTATTGAAATCATTTATTTCAACATAGGCATTGTTTTAAATTTGCACCTTGTCTTGTAACACTTTTCATATCTACGAAACAGGATTGAGAACAAGTACATAAAAGGATTATTTGACAACATTTTAACAAAAGTGCTTAAGGCTTACCTGTTTCAGAAACACAGGTGCGCCAATCACAAAGAGCCCCTAAGTGGTAATACATTCACAAACTTGCTGGGAAAGTAAAATATTTACATATTTACTCTGTACATTTAAATGGGATATTCTAAAGCGTTATCACTACTGTTAACAATAAACTCTTACCAATAAGGCCTCTTTAATCTTCTGGCATTCCACAGAGTATAGTGCTTTTATGGAGGTGGGAGTTTTTCAATTTTATTCCCATCTTCACCATAACCTAAGTGGACTTTTTTTCATTATTTCTAGTACAGACATATATTTACCTTCTACACAAAATGGTTTTTACTCACTTTTCGTCAGTAAAAACCTTGTTAGTAGCAGTTGGAAGTTTTATTAACATCATGTATTTACAAATACAAGGGGGTAAATTATTTAGAAGGAGGTCTCTAAAAATTAAAATAATCTCATCAAGCCCCCCCCCTTTTAAGTAGGTTCCACGCCCAGTGTGGAGCCCAACGAGAGGCTTAGAACTCTCGACCCTGAGATCATGACCTGAGCTGAGATCAAAAGTCAGTTGCCTAACCAACTGAGCCACCCAGGTGCCCATGCCCTATTTTAAATAAACTGTACAGTGTAAAATTGAAGTCCATTATCTAAACAAGTTAATAATTTAAAGGTACTTATTAGAATGGATTCCCTCATGATTTACTCCATTTATGTGAATATTTATTTTAATAATGATTATATTCTTTAGAACACAAGTGAGGGGTATAAAAATGACTATTATAAATTACTATACCAGTACCAAAAATGAGTATTAAAAAGCAGCAGTTTGTATGTTAAAATACATAAAAATTTGCTGTACTTCTTTAACGAAGTATTTTATAAAAGTATAAAACTATAGAAGGTGCTTTTTTTTTTTTTACGATTTACTTACTCATTTGCAAGAGAGAGAGAGAGAGAGAGAGCAGGGAGGGGCGGAGGGAGAGAGAATCTCCCCACTGAGTGCCAAGCCTGATGTGGGGCTCGATCTCATAACCCTGAGATCATGACCTGAGCCGAAATTGAGTTGGACACTCAACTGATTAAGCTACTCAGTTACCCCTAGAAGGTGCTATTTTTATGAATTTTCTGTTTCTTTGATTCTTGGGCCAGAGCAACAAGCAAACATTACAATGGTGCGAGTGAGCATCAGCGATCAATCATCTTTGAATTTAAAGAGGAAATTCCAGTGCAGAGAAGGAGGGCCTCAGAGTAACTGTTTATCCTCACCTTAATTTAACTAACTAATTTAACTAACTGTTAAATTGAGTTTATAGCCTAAACTCAGTGAAAAATAAGCTGACTTCATCTTTTATAACATACATGTAAACTCAGAGTATTTACTGAAATAGAACTTTCAAGCTGATCATTTTTCAAAAATTGAGACGTTTAACATTAAAATAGGAACTCTAAATCTCTTAAAATTAGATGGAAAATGTAAGTTGTGGTCTATGAAACTCATACTTAAATAATCAGATAAATAGAAGGGGACGGGGAAAGGCAGAATTTACAAACATAAATAAAAAAAAGGAATGAAATATTATTTCTTCTTTACCATTTAAGTGGAAATATTCAGAACGGTTGATTTAAAATATCAGTCTCTTTGAGCTTGATATTGGTCAGGGCCTGGACTTTAAAACAATTTAAAGATTTAAGGAATAGCTTTCATGTCAGTTAGCACATGTTTATTAGTTTTGGGTTTCATGGGAAGGATGTAAAATAGCCCTGGTATTTTGCTTCCAGGCAAAGCAATGGTTAGGAGGATAATAACAATATAGCTCTTTCTTGCATTTCTATCAGTTGCAGATCTCTGTATGCTTCATCAACACTATCATTATCCTTAATTTATATGGATGAAACAGACTAGGTGAGAAAAATGGAGAACACGATTGGGTCAGGAAGCAAATATGAAGCAATCAGAATGAAATCCACTCATGTGGACCTTCATAGCCCTAAGATCCTGGAAGGCAGGCTTTCTGTAGTTCTAGTTCCAACATCTGTTGGTGTTTATCCTATTAGGAGGGAAAGTTCCAGAAGGTCTGCTTGGCAATTAAAGATTTAGAAAACCAAGGTATCAGTGGGTATGAAGAGTATGTAGTCCAGATACATTATTGAAGGAGTCATAGTGACAAGCCCTTAGAAGCTCTGTCTTATCATTTCCCAGGGGTTTGCTCTGCCTTAATTTCCAGGGGGTTTGGGAAATGGTCCTGCAAAGAAGCCAGTGAATCCCAGTGTGTCTGATCTGACTCAGCAGCATTGTAGGGGTTTGGCCAAGGCTACCACTTGATATTTGTGATTAAAACGTGCACATGAAATCAGTGTTCTATCCTGCAAATAAAGAAAATCCAGAAATGAGTAGTCCTGGAGAAATGGGGAAAACTAGCTGGGGAGAGAGCTGCAGGGAGGATGTCAGTCCCACGAATGATGGCCACTTACCGGCATCCCCAGTCATGCTTCTTCCTGAGCAGGAATTCTGTGACCAAGCCACCTCTGTACCATCATGCTGCCGGCCTGAGTCCTTGACTTGATTAAAATTCAGCCCTTAGCAAATCAGCCAGTCCCTACAAATGTCTTCAAAGGTATTCCTAGGAGTATAACATTTTTGGCTTAATAGGGATTCAGCTCCTCATCTATAACCTCAATAAAGACATCAAACATCTGTCTCCTTGGCTTCACTATGGATCTAATAGGATGCCTTTTAAAAATTCCCTTATCTTTGTGTGAAAGGAAAAGAAAAAAAACAAAAAATCAACAACCCTACACCTCCTAAATGCCAGGTCAAACAGGATGATAACATTTACTCCATTGCCATCATCCCTACACTTTATTTAATGTCATGAATATAGGGCATGCAATGGAAGGGGAAATATAGAATTTTCTAACTACTAACTTATTGAAGTTATTAGTTTTGTATGTGCCTGGGGTATTAGGGTTGTGAATCACAATGAAAGGTGTAAAAAAGTTAGGGAGAAAGTAAAGCAGAAAGCCAAAACCGGACAGTGAGGAGAAAGGCCAAGAACATATACAGAGGGAGAAAACAGGAGAGAAGCCCCCAAAATAAAAATTCATTTGCTCTAGAATTTAAGAAGCATATATATATATATATATGGTGTGGGGAAGGGAGGGGAGAGAATTTGGGTTGTTTCAGAGCAGGTCCTGCTCAGACCAGATCTTTTTTATACTGTCCTTCTCAAAGGCATACACATTTACACTTCATTTCCATGACAAGCTCACAGTTCTGACTCTTTGTCATTTTCATCCAGATAATATTCATCATCCGTGGTTGTGTCTGTGTCACAATCTGAGTCCAATGGATTGTCTTCATAGATATTAAGTGGTGCACTTGGAGATAAGCCATCTGCTGGCATCTGGCCGAGAGGAGAATTTGAGCCAGAAAGCTCTGTTGGATCAGGAGCACTAATCACATCATCTTTCAGGAAGCCAGGGTTCTTGAGAAAGCTTGGCTTCCATAATCTTCCTTGTGTGAGTGACCTCTTTACATTCTCCAAGAAGGCCAACTGTTGTTCTTTCCCAAAAATTCCATAGTCAATGGGTCTGGATATAGATGTTGCAGACCGGGGACCCATTTTTGTCCTGCTACTGCACAAAGCCCGGTTTTCACTTGCATTGCAGGAGGAAAGCTCAGAAAAGGATCTGAATCTTCGACTGTACCCGCCGTTGCTAGAGATTTCATTCCCTAGGGTCGGCTGACCCAGGGCATTGACAATCGACGTGCTCTCAGAAAAATGGCGCTCCCTGACTTTTGGAGGATGACTTTTGCGTACCAGATCACCATGCACACGGATGCTTTTTAAACTGTTTGAGCGATAGGGGTGTGGTTCAGTTTCCCACTCCACAGACGGAGCATTGTGTTGTTGCCAGTGAGTGGCCAGTGGGATGCTTCCTCTGGATTTCTCTGCAGGCTCCAAAGGAAAAGGAGGGTTCAATCTTCTCTGATGGTCAGAGAAGTCTGCTTCCCCGAGGCTGGGAAATGTAGGTTGAGCCAAGTCTCCTGACTCTCTTTCCAAGGTCTGAGCTGCTGCTACGTCTTTAGACTTCTCATACTTTGGTGATGGGCCTGAGACATTTTTATACTCACTCTGACGTAGTTGTGACATGCCACTAGACTTCTGATTGCTTAAATGTGTAGAAGCTTCTCTGATGGATATTACAGGCACCTGGAGAGAGTTCTCGGATTTCTCCACATCCATTACATCGCTACTCAACCCGCATTCATTTCTGGATTCTACGGGCTTTGGAGCAGGCGTGGGGGACAGAGCGTCATGCGCTGGTGTGCCAAGAGATAGACTGCCCAAGCCACAACTGTTCCCACTGTGGGGGAAGATAGTAGCTACATGTCTTCTGGGGCTTAAATCTTTAGCTGAGAATTTTCTGCTGGCTCTGGACACGGCTGCCCATCTGTGTTTAACTAAAGATCTGTTTTTCCCTTTTTCTGGGTCATCCAAGCTGGTTTTATTTTTATTGCTTCCTTCAGGAAGTGAAGGTTGGTCCCATGCCAACTTCCGTATTTCGTCTTCAGCTTTGCCATTCTCTGTCATACTTACCTCCTGACTCCTTTGAGGTAGTTCTCCGGGTTCAGACTGCAAACTGTCTAAATCTGCTTCACCTGGACAAGTCCCTTCGTCTAGCTGTAGATTTTGCAAAGCTGGAGTAAGAGCAAAGACCTGGCTTTCCAAGTCAGAAAGTCCTTTATTAGTCTCGTTTTGGAAATCTGTTCCCATTTCCCCTCTTACTTGCCTAGGCTGCAATCCATTGGAGCGCCCAGCCATAGCTTCACCTGTGATATCTTTCTGAGGGCATTCTGCAGTCCCAGGAGCTGTCATAACCACAGCGTTACCCACACACTCCTCAGAACTTCTTCTGGTTAGGGAATTTCCAGCATTCTCTTCTGAGCGGGCTGGAAGATTAGAAGGACCACTATTACCCAATTTAATGGGCTGCTGGCAGTCTTCCGATTTCTCTTCTATAACTTTTTTTTCCTGAAGCATTGATGAAGGACGCAGGGTTTCACTTTGCCATTTCTTCCCTCTCTCCTTTCTGCTCCGTGAGTCACCTGCAGGTGTTTTAGTGAAGTTATCTGGGGAAATCTCTCTCGTTTTCGGCGCTCCTTTATGAAGAGAAACATCTACCTCAGTAGAAGCCATTCCCGGTAATGTGGGCTCCGAGGGCCTAAGGTCTGGTAAAGCAGTTGTATCGTCAGTGGTGTGAGAAAGACCATGGCTCTTCTCCTGAGCAGAGCTGACCAGCATCTTTTGACCTTCAGATGAAGGTGTTCCTGACTGCTCTTGTGTAGAATAATTTAGTTTGTCCTTTTCAAAAGCATTAGGAAATGCTTCAGTCTCCACTTTCGTTGATTCTGGAAGTGAATCGATTTGCTGTGTATACTTTTCAAGGATGTTACAGAATTTTTTGCTGTATTTCCTTGGCAGAGTGTAATATATTGAAACCACCTCAAGACATTTTACATTATCTTCATCACCAGAAACAGAAAACATACTAGTAGTCTTAAATTTGTGTAATGTTTTCCCACTTTCTTTTCTTGACATGTCTGAAGAAAAAGGTAAAGGGTCTTCATTTGAAAAGAGAGCTGTCTTGGGGGAAGCGATTTTATCATCCTTTTCAGTGCAGTCTTGAAAATATTCCTTTTGGGGGTGTCTTCTGGGTACAGGACAATCGCTAACAGGTGAGTTATTTTCCAGAGGGCTAACGATGGTCTCCCAAGGTTTTAGTGTTAGAGCACAAGCATCTGTGTTTGAGACCAAGCATCGTTCTCTTTCATCGCTCCCATTTGAGGCATCTGGTGCCCCTGAAGGACATGACGCAGCCCTCCTGATGAGGAACGGAAGTGGTCCTTTTCTAACAGAAGCAGATCCAATGTTTTTCATATTTGTCATCCTCTTTGTGGCTTCAGGTGTTAATGAGACCGCGTCTGAAACTGCTTTGGAACATTTGCTTTCTGACTCTGAAGAACTGGAACTGTATTTGTTTGATGTGTACTTGCCTACTGGGTCTTCCACCTTATTTTTGATTTGGAACGGAAGTGGCTCATTCCTAAAGGAAGAACGCGTTACCTTATTTTCCGACTTCCTGTTATTGATGAGAAAACTGGCTGATTTTCTTGGCGAGATACAGTAAGTTGTGTGACCCTCAGGACTCTTGGAATTGCTTCGATTCATCTCCCTGAGGTTACTGTTATCACTTGATGCTGATCTGCTTTCAGTTTTGCTTAACTTTTCAAAACAGGATATGCATCGTCTTATTTTTCCTTTTCCTTTTCCATCCTTGCAAGGAGGGCGGGAATGGCACTTAACAGCGTCAACAACCTCATTATGTACAAGCACACAATTATCACGACTCCTTTGGTTTTCTGAGGAGCTTGGGGCAAACTGATCATTTTGGGGTTTGCTATCATTGTCTTTTTGTTCTCCTTCTCCCAGAGATGTATCTTTGCCTGAAGGACTTATCCTGGAGAACACCGTTGTAGAAGGAATCACCAGAGCCTCGAGGGAAGAATTATTCGATGGTGAGGCATCGGGTAGGATAGCTGACGAAAGATCTAAAGAATCACCTGGGACCTTGTGACCACCCGCTGATTTGCTACAGTTCGTAGAATGAGTTGTGCTACCTTGTTCTTCCTCGGCGTCTAAAATAGCAGGCTCTTCTGGAAACCGTGCCTTTTGATAATCAGCAGGTTCAGAGCTCCAAGGGTGATTTCTGATAACGTCTGAACTATCTTCAACGCTTACTCTTACTTCCCGGTGACACCCTGGATCTGGGCTGGGAAAAGATGTTGTTCTGCTTTCCTGAATGAAAGGAAGGGTAGTTGCTGAGCCAACTTTTCTGTTCCCGGTAAAACTGCTATCTTTTTTTAGTTCATTGGATTTATCTCTGTGTGATAGATGCATTTTGGGTATACCTTTCCGTTTTGAAAATACTGTGGTAGATGCGTTCCAAGCAAATCCTCTGCTCTGGGTTGAGTCCTGGGAGAGGGGATTTTGAAAATCAGGGGAAGGGTTAGAGACTACGGTCTGTGAATCAGGTTGGAGTATCTCACTGGTCATGTTTGTCCGGTCCATCTTGTCTAGTTGTTTATCTTCTTTCAAAATAGACTCATTCAAGTCTTTCTCATGACTCACTTCTGTGGTCAAGACATCGGGTGGGCTTCCAGTAAGGGGTGGAGAATCAACTGAATTCCTTTTGGTCACGGTGACTTCTGTATAGGTTTTTATTGGAAGAGAGGCAGGCTTGATTTTCTGCGCCGTGACTGTGGGCTTCTGAAAGATGGGACTCTGAGGATTCCCTCTGTCGTCAGGAATCTGGGGGAAGGAAGTTTTAAATGAGGACGCTAGAGTCTGAGCGATTCCAAATGAGTAAGGTTCTTCATTTATGTGTACTTCTGTAGGAAGACTGCCCTCTTGACATAGCGACCTACCAGATGTGATGTGATAGCTTGGACCAGTCAGAGGGCAAACATTTGGTGTGTTGAAATGAGTCGACTGGCTCCCATTACCTTGTGACAATTCCATGCTCTCCAGCATGGGTGTTGGAGAATCAAACTGCAAGGGGTATGGCTCTTTCTTACCTCTGAACATATTTGTTCTGTAACTAGAAGAAAATGATCCCCACTGTTGAGAAGGAACACCATGGCCACGAGCAGCTAATGCACTTTTTGCTTCCATGGAAATCATTTCAAAGTCTCTGTCAGAAGAAGGGAATGGATGCCTGCTTTGATGGAAGTCAGACCAGGAAGAATGTTCCTCCTGTTGGTCCCAAAAAGGACTTTGTCTAAATCTCCGTTCCCTGTTTTGTCCAAAGGTGTTGCTCGAGAAAGATCGAGCAAATGGGTTTTCCTGAGGGTAGAACGGCATATTCTCTGAGTTCTCAAATGGGTCAGGACTCATTGCATTATCCATGGGGGCATTAAAATGAACACCTTGGTAAACACTTTGTGAATGGTAGAATCCATATCTCCTATTCTCCTGAAAACACCTGGGATACGTATACTGGTCGGCAGTGTCAATCTCCATGGGTGAGGGGGTCCTCAGAAACTCTTCTTGGCTCTGCCTATCTCCAGAAGAATCCGCTCTATTCCATATGATGGATGACAAAGGAGTTCTCTTTGGGCTCTGCTGGTATCTTGGTGGTAGAAACCCACTCTTGTTCTGAGTGATGGTTGGAAAATGTAAGCTTCTTGCTGTGAAATATCTTATAGCTGGTGAAGCCGATCGTTGCCTGCTGTCGAAGCACAGAGAAGTACTACCGAAAGTATTCTTTTGTCCATAATCTTCTTTTAGGAGTCTGGGCTCCCTTGTCCTGTACATATCATAAATTGTTTTTGTTCGAGGGGAAAAGGTTCTAAAACCTTCCCTAGGGGCTCCTGGCCTTAGGATGTCATAGATAGACATATTAGAAGTTTCATTATACTGGTTTTTGTGCCATCCTGTGATATTACCGTGTGGGTTCCCTCTAGAGTAGAAATGACTGAACTGTGTTCTCGAGCCATAGTTGGGAGGTGCTGTGGTATTCACTGAGCTTGGACACTGTTCCTGAGCCAGTTTGGTATCCAAATCATCTAAAACTGAAAGGAGAATATGAGTCAGCTTTTTTGTACAACATTTTATAATCTAATAATAATTTGAGTTGTTGGGGCCCCTTGTCAAGAAATAAAATCATTTAAAATTTATTTTTTATTTTTTTTAAATAAAAAATTTTATTTCCATGCCCAGTATGGAGCCCAACACGGGGCTTGAACCCACAACCCTGAGATCAAGACCTGAGCCAGAATCAAGAATTGGATGCCTAACCGACTGAGCCACCCAGGTGCCCCTATAATTTTATTTTTATATAAATGTGGTGACATATGTTTGGATTATGTTTTTAAGATATTCTGAATTTTACAAGGTTGTGGGGGAAGTTTCTTTTTCATGCTTTTTCAAAATTAACCTTCGATAATGCCTTAAGGACCTAAAGCTACATTTTACATAATACAACGCCTGGGCCATAAAAGCTCCCTTTTCATTCTCTCTTTTAATGAACTATAAAAATGATTTCACTGTAAACTCATGATGGCCCAAGGATTTGGACTTGCTGCTGTTAAGCAATGTTGACTTTTCTCTCAGGAGCAAGGTCGGAGGGTGGTATCCAAGTCAGAGCTCAGTGACCTCCTTATAATACGGAGGATGTGGGGCGGCCCAAAAGCCAGAGATCAAGCTTCCTAGGAACCCAGCCTCTGCCACCTCAGACAAGTCACAGGATATTTCAGTCGTTTGATATTTCTTTGAATCGTGTTTACTTACTCATATACGACCTCTTTTCCTCAAGAAAAACCTGTCAGAATTTAAGTAGAACCATCACCTTTTAAGGTTTCAAGATTCCTGAAGGCCCTGTCGTGGATACATTTTTACCATATTCATGTTACCATAAATACGAACAAGTAGATTATGTATTTATTGAAGACATGTTCGTTCATGACAGTCAAATCTGGTATGAGAAATAAGTTATGGGATTATTTAAATGGCTGAAGAAGACACAACTTTCCTTCTGAGTTACATAAAATGGTGCACTCTCTCCTTGGTTCTTTAAAATGATTTGTCATTAAAAAATTTGATCTTAACCCTTCGATGACAGGGAAAGGGAGGCATATCAGCATTTGTGAATGTGGGTGGGATGTATTTGTCGATATGTCAACTGTGTTCGGGCAGGTGCTGAAGAGATTTTTTTTTTTAAAGATTTTATTGATTTATTTGACAGAGAGACACAGCAAGAGAGGGAACACAAGCAGGGGGAGTGGGAGAGGGAGAAGCAGGCTTCCCACTGAGCAGGGAGTCCGGTGCAATGCGATGCAATGCAGGGCTCGATCCCAGGACCCTGGGATCATGACCTGAGCCGAAGGCAGATGCTTAATGACTGAGACACCCAGGCGGCCCCTGAAGAGATTTTGATGTGTGTTCTGGATTTTCCCAACTCTATTGTATGTGTAAGCTGGTACTGTTTAAATTTGCACAGCCACCAGAAGAACGAATCTTGAGCATTAAAAAACTATAACTAAGGAAGTCTTCAGGGAATCATCCCGAAGAAAAAAATTATTTATCTCCCATCTCTGAAATAATTCCAGTTATCCACACACGCAAAAATCAAACAGTGCCAAACTGTAAGGCGAGGTAAAAAGAAAATAAAATTATGTCAAAATGATATCATGAGTAAAAAATCTGTCTTTAAAACAAATTATAATAAAATATCTTTGATTCCTGTTCTTCCTTTCAAGCTAGTTGTAGTTTTTTTTTTCCCTTAAATAAAATCTTTTGCTGCTTACAAAAGCAACATAGAGTTATAAGGGAAAATACAGGAAAGTATAACAAAAAGGTAAAATCGCCTAGATTCCTCCCCAGATGTAACTACTGTTAACATCCCCATAGGAGGATTTTAAATTATTCAAAAAGCCCGTTTTATTCATTACTCTTGAGGTAAAAAAGAAAAAAATCTGTTCTGCGTTTCCTTTTTATTTTCAGAGAAGCCAAATCATTTTTTTTCCCATGTCCTAAACAGTAGCTCTCCTATACTAGCAAACCTTTGTTTTGTAACAGAGATTTTCCTCTGCGCTACTCTTCTCTGAAGCAAGTTCTCTGGCAGGAACCATGTAACTGAAAGGTTGACCCCCCCCAACCCACCCCCCATCTCTCACTGACCACGCCCCCCTCCCAACACAGTGTCCAGTGGCAGTCATTGCCTTTGCAAACCGAATTTAGTTCCTCAGGGTGAAGCTGGTGAATGACTTCAGAGTTCACTGTTCCAATGGCCAGGTTTTATTTTGATACAGAATAACCTAAGTAAGGGAAGCTATGCTTTATATAATAATAAGATCCATGTGTATGCGGTTACTTTTGGAATGTTTGTTTTTATTGTTATCTGTTGTACAAGGTTAATTGTTGAACAACAATTAGGTTTCATCACAGTGCATTTAGGTACTGATTGGGAACAATAAAAGTCTATTAAGAACAGTAAACTTTATATACATATTTCTTAGACATGCATTTCCTTTTACCTGAGCTTAACTATTAAACGTTATTATCATTCCACAGATTTATCAGCCTTGGTCTGAGCATATTTGCTTAGATTATATTTAAATAGAAGATTCTGGAATATTTGTGTTAATAGCATACAACAGCCTCCTCTTCAGATTAGGGAAACAAACGGATTTAAAAAATTAAGTATAGGGTTTGCTATATTTTGAGCGTTTTAATACACACTGTAATCATTATTTGCTTTAGTTCAGGGAGTCAGTTTCATGCATAGACTTACCTTGGAAAAACTCATGTTCTAGCAGGGACGCATCCCACGGGGGCATCCCACTTCCCTCCCTCATGCCTGTTGGCCTGGGGATAAATGCACTCTCAACTGGCGGATTTTCCAGAGGTGAGCCATGTATTTTTGCCTGCTAATTTTGAAACAGAAAAATTCAATATTATTTCTGAAACTTCTCCATCCAGAACACTCACATGTCCCCCACAAAAATGTCCCAAACCTAAAATTCTTAGTCTAAGGAAAGCAAATCAATTTTTCTAACACTTACCTCTTAACTTAGAACGTTTCGTTATTTCTGTCATTTATAGGTGATCACAAACTTCTCTACACCTATACTAATGGTTTTTACTCTGAGTCTTCAAGCAACATATTGAGTTTCTTTCTACCAAATACTCCTACAAACGGACACAGTGCGACACAAGTCTTAGGGAGTTTCCTGGAACGCAGGAAAGAAATCGACCTCTCTTGAATTGGGAGTGTCGTCTCCATGGCCCCAAAGGCTGGAATTTTAGATTTCTTAATACTGTCCCTGCTCTATCAAGAGCTGGCGAGCTGAAGCTTGTAGTGGACCTTAAGATTTGTGAACTTGATGCTTTTGGGGGAAAACAAAAACTACGTCTAGCCACAGAGTTCATTCAGAAGGGTAGAACCTTCCAGACAGATGTAAGCAGCTGATACAGTTCTGAATCAAAGGTGCTAAAAAGTATGACCTTATAAATGTTTGCTGTTGCTTTGAAGCACCATTGCTAGTTCTACAGGGTTTAGGAGAATGATGGAGGGCTAATGTTTTCCTGTCTTTACAGTCATTGTTTATCTTGATTTGTCCAAATCCATCTCTGCCCTACTTTCAAGCTTTAGTTTGTCTCCAGGACCTCGGGGGACCGTCCAATCCCACACCTTCATTTTCTATTGACGAAACTCCATTTGCATTTCCTCTGTCACACCGGCTCTGAGCTCTGTGGGTCCTGATCTGCTCTAACTCGTCCTGCTAGCAGTCACTTCCCGTTCGGTCTCTGCTGTCCACTCCCAAATCTACCCAGCGCTTGCCACTTGGATCCCACATCCCCTCCAAGTTTTCTCTTTCCCCTTGATGTTTGAAATTTTACATTTCGTCTCCCCTTGAACGTTTAAGACCAAATCTCTAATGTTTCCAAAGCTCCACCTTTTTTACTTCATCCCAGGTCTGTCCAATTCCAAACCCCAGCTTCTCCTGATTTCCATATTCCTCGCAATGTAGGATTTTCACTCCTGCCTGTTTTCATTCTCAAGACCTAGGGCACTTATTTCTTGTAGGGGCTCTGCCCACATTTCACTGACTTCTGGTTTTCAGTTCTATGGGCAAGGAATGGAATGGAAGACATGTGGAGATTTATGAATAAGAGAGAAACAATCCTGTGATCACTTTTGTAGGTCACTGGATGTACTTAAGCACACCAATATAAGATTCAGAAGTAAACAAACATAGAGGCAATACGTAACTACAGTGAGATACGAATTGGATAAAACCAATAGTAATAAAACTGGAAACAAATCATTTGTGTAGACTAGATGCATCTGATTAAGAGAATAGCATTGTCTCTCCACCATTTTAACACCCAAATGAACTTCAGCTCTCCTCTGTATAGACTAGACCACATCCCTGTAGCCTCCTGGATCATATGTTTTTATAACGAGAATTTATACTTAAATGGAAAATACTTGGACTGAGGGCTCAGGTGAAGAGATGGACCTCTCAAAGCCGGGAAGGATTCTTACCCCCCAGAGACCCTGAATACTACCCTCTTTGGTTATATGTGTGCCTAGACCTTCTGCTCCAAGACCAATGCCACTCGTCCAACATGTTAAGGATGCTTGTCACACACAGAGGTACAGATTATGTGATGAAGAGAAAATACGGAGCGTTTATTTACACTCAGCTTTAACTGTGCAAGGACATATTGTTCAGCGATGAAATCGTTAAAAAAGTAACTGCTAGTCAATGGTAGGTACCAGGCATATCACTGCTCTATAGATCCCTTTTACTTGAGCTATATGTGAGTAGTTACTATTATTATTAATTATAATTATTAGCAGCAGGAGCGTCTGCACATTGACTATTCTAGGCAACGTGCTTAGGGTTTTATACAGGTTACCTTATTTCATTATTTTAACCACGCTAGGCTGGTACTATGATTACTCCTACTTTGAGAAAAACCTCACTTGGGAAAAATGAATTTGCCCCAGGTCACACTGGAGGGAAGGATTCCTTCTCAATCTCTGAGATTCCAGAGCCCAGGCTGAATCACCTCTCTTTACTGTTTTGTTAGTTTATTAGCACACTAGTCCTAGCTGGAAGCATCTTTTGAGGCCAAATGCAGGTCTGAGAGCTGCTGAGGAAGTGCCCTGGTACCTAGTACAGAGGTAAAACCCTTTGGGGCCCAGAACACACACGGATCATCAGTCGGGGCTCTGCCCTGGACTCAGAATCCTCCTCAAAACACTGTTCCATGCCATGGAATTGCCATAAAAGGTGAAGCCTAGTTCCCATTCCTGGTCTCGGGGATGAGGTTCAAACACCCCATGCCACAAAATCATGGTGAAATGCTCTTCCAACCTTTAATTTTAGCAATTTCCCCCCAGCTCTCTTCCAGGGCCCTGTGCTCCAAGCTCACCACACCCAGTTCTCTAGAATGCTGCACCCTTCTTCCTAGACCTCCACGCTTCTGCTCCTGATCTTTGCTCTCTCTTCTTCTCCTGGAAAATAGCAACGCATCCCTCAGAATCCAGCTCATGGATCACCATCACTGTGAGCCCTTCTCCTGGGAAAGAATTAGTTAGCATAGTGTTTTTATACCTATTATGGTGCCTATTATTATACCTGTGATATCCTGTTGAAGTTGTTGACATTCTTTCCACTCGTACTTTACCACCAGACCTCTTCCCTTCCTGCCCACCACACATTCCAGTCCCCACCCCAACCCAGAAAACCAGGGATTTGAAGACAACGGATCGGGGCCCTGCCAGCGGACCCACTTCTAAAATAACTAAGAAAGCCTAGTATTCGCCTCTGTCTCCTGAGCACACAGCACAGAATCAGCAGGTAAGAGACTCACGAAGGAAGATTTATGGAGTGGAACATCAACACGATCTTGCCACCATCCCTTTGTCCACTGCTGAACTTCTCTATCACGTTTTGTCCGGTCCCTTGACACCAACCATCTTATCTTTGAACAAAATCACTCATGGATTCCATTTTCAACATACTTCCAAAATATCCTCTCGCCTATTATTATAGAACATATTATATATATATATATATATATATATATATAACATATTACATATATATATATATGTATATAACATATAGAACATATTATAGAACATATTGTTCTATACTTAGAACAAGTTTGTGAATTAAGCGGGGATTATCGTTCCCATTCTGCAGATGGAAAACAGAGTCTGGGGTAGGTGCCTTACTTAGGTCATAGGAATAATAAATGGGGGCCTTGGCTGCTCTCACTCATATGATCTGATCCCTAACCCTGTTCTTTCCATTCTGTTGCTTTTTACTGGCATTCTACTCATGGGCATGACCTTCAATTAGATGGCAGACTTTGGGGACGAAAACCTTGCTTTAAGCGTTCCAGGCCCTCCACGCCCACGTAGCTATCGACTGCCTGATGCTCTATACCCAGGTACAAAATTACATATATGAGATTTCTGGTAAATATCCTTCCAAAAATCGGGACATGCAAGTATTTATAATATTAGGCCTCGGAAAAGCATGTCTGAGGCAAGAAAGCATAATGGTCAAACACACGAGCTCTACGCCGGTCCAAATCCTAGTTCCGCTCCTTACTAGCGGTATAACTTTGGACAAGGTAACCTTTCTGCATGTTCGTTTCCTTCTTGGTAAAATGAAGACGTAATAGTTATGACAAGAGCAACAACCCCCCTCCCCCCAGCCCCACAAGGTCGCTTGTGAGGGTGAAATGAGTTAATTGCTGTGAAACACTTTAGCCTGGTGTCTAGCACTTAGTGAGTCCACTTGTTACCCATTCCTATTCTTCCGTGGTTACAGAGGATTTCCTGGAGGACTCCTCCTGAGGCTTACCGTCGAATGAACTAGAACAGCGTTCCAAAGAATTGGAAGCCAGAGGGTCAGAATGTTGGCTCTTAAGATCTCAGTTCTAGTCTCAAACATGGCACCTAAAATAGGCTGAGCAACATGAGGCCTTTTAGTCACCCCAGCTCACTCTACCGCTCTCGTCTGCAATTCTGACGAGACAAACAAACCTTCTGTCACCGAGTAACCTTGGACCATTCGAGAACTTCCCAGGGCGGCCAAACCTGTAGGGCAGCTGTCGGAGTTGAAGCCTGAGCTCACTGATGTTATCACACACCTTGGCAAAGTCAACAAATTAATTTTTCAAGGTGTTGCTGAATTTGTTCTCCGTCTGCTTTCCTGCAAAGGTGTAGCTGGAAAGCACTCATTCATTCCTTCTTTCAATTTCTGAGTGTTCAGGGGGTGCCAAGCGATGGGGAGAGGCAGGTGAGGAGACACGGTCGTGGCCTCAGGGAGCTCCCACTGGCCCCGTGTGGTAAGTACACTGGAGATGTGTGTCTGGGGGTACAGAGCTCGCATGTCACCTCACATGAGGCCCAGCCACAATCTGTTCAGAGAGGTGGAGGGATTGAGTGGCCAAGGCTGTATGTCTTATCTCTACTCTCCGAAATGGTGACTACTTTGACCTCGGCTGCCTCACTCGTAAGGAGGAGGCAGCACTCACTGGGGGCAATGTGCACCTCAGGGAACACTGGCAATTTCTGGAGATATTTTGACTGTCATGGCCGAGTAGAGGAGAACTATTGGCATCTAGTAGGTAGGGGCCAGGGTTGCTGCTGAACAGCCAGTGATACCCAGGATGGCCCCCGCAACATGGAATTCCTCAGCCCAAAATGGCGGTAGTCCTGAGGTCAGGAGGAACACAGAGCTACAAATCTCTATCCTTCTCTCTAGCTCCCCAAATCCTGTTTTCTGAAACCTTTTGCTTCTTTGAAGCTGATGAAAACATTTACATGGCAATTGTCTTCTCTTCGAGTGGGAGGTCGTCTAATAATGTAGCACAATCTCCTATAAAATGCCCGATCCCCTTTGTAACCAACTTCCTGCAGGCTGCCAACCAAGTGATGAGAAGTTTATTACCTCAGATCTTGGCAAGAACCCTTCAGCATCAATGTCCAACTTCCAGCTGTTTGTAGGTCAAGGGGATAAGATATCCATGAATAAATAATGGAAATCTAAATGTCATAGAAAACCTTTGTTTTTGGCAGTTTCTCTCTGGGTTTTTATAAAAGTCATTAGCTGGAGTCAACAATCACTGTCTTGAGTTTCATTTATTTTCCCAGCTCTCACCTTGCAGAGGGACGCACTTCCGAGTAGTGAAACAGTTAAATGTGAGCAGCAATCAAGAGTGCCAACCAGGGGTGCCTGGGTGGCTCAGTGGGTTAAAGCCTCTGCCTTCGGCTCAGGTCATAATCTCAGGGTCCTGGGATCGAGCCCCCCATCGGACTCTCTGCTCAGCAGGGAGCCTGCTTCCCCTCTTCTCTCTGCCTGCCTCTCTGCCTACGTGTGATCTCTCTCTCTCTGTCAAATAAATAAACAAAACCTTAAAAAAAAAAAAAAAAAGAGTGCCAACCAAAGGTATCTATTAATCCTCAGACTGGGTTTTCAAATCCTGAGGATTCCAAATTTGCTCTACTATTTTATAACTTCTAGACATTTGCATTTCTCTCTGCATTCCTCATATGCTTCAGACCCCATAGCTCTTTACTGGTTGGGGAAGGTGAGCTCTGAGTCCCTCTCCAAGGAAAAGCAAGAGTATGGGAGTGTCCTGGAGCAGGGCTGGATGCACAACTCTTCAGTCCTCTGCTCCATGAAAGGAGCCCCTGCCCGTAGTAAGCCAGCGGGGCTCATAAGCAAACAGGGCTCTGGGGCTGACAGAGCTGTAGGCATTACTGACTTCTGGCTGTGGAGTTACAGAAACCCAGATTTTCTAATCTTGACTCTACCATTTACCAGCGACCTTGAACACGACCTTCAGATTCTCTAAACCTCAGTTTCTTCATCTTTAAAATGGGGATAATAATAGCATACTTCATAGATTTCCCCTAGGGATTAAGTGGCATGATCTCTGCCAAGTGCCTGGTGATAGAAGGTTCTCCAAGAGAGTATGGCAGGTTGTTGGTGATGGTGTCATGGCTGGGGCTCACCCATATAAAGGAGATGGGGCTCAGTGTTATTTGGAAGGAAGTAGCAGTACTCTGAAGAAGAACGGGGGCTCTTTTTTGTTTCTGAAATAAAGAACCTCTGTTTATATGTACTCCTCCCCAGGAATTCTACCATTCTTTCTGCAAAAAGAGAGAGATACAAGTACTGAGACCCTCCTCCTGTACTCTTAGGTCCTTTCCAACATTCTCTTTCATCTCCAAAACACATGAGTCACACAGTAAGACACAGGCAGGTGAAGATCAAAAGCTAAGACCATGAAAAGCAGGATACAAAAAACATCCAGCCACTTAATCTTGTAAGCAGGTGCACACAGATACATTTAAATCTAAGCGCTGGGGTCAGTCCCTCTCTGTGAACTTGTTCCAGCCCAATGCATCCCCAGATCAGTGGCTTCCACTCTGAACACAAATGACGATCTTGTCAAGAAAAGGTCGAGCCCAGAGCCACACTGGCTTGCAAGAGTGCTTGTGCATGCCTCTCGCCTCTTCCGCTGCCCAGTGCTTGGAGGCTGTATGGGAGTGACCTGTGGTCGAATATCAGAGATGCCACGGATGGTGTGAGGGGACACATGATGGCCTCACTCCTTCCTGGCAGAGCCAACTGCAAACCAGCAACAGTTGGGAAACTTTGAACTCTTTAGGGCAAATCTAAGCTTCTAAGGTAAATTTAAAGCTGAGCCAAGGAGAAGCCTATTTACATAGGCAGCCAACCAGGAATTTCACTAATGCTGAATTCCTTAGCATAACCTTTAGTTTCCGGTTACTCACCGTAAAGGTTTGCCTCACAGACGCAGGAGGTCCTGGGTGGTTGTCATATCTGTGGGAAGAATGTGAAATAATTTCTTTGAAGAAGCGCCTAACATTTACCAGGAGGAAAAACAACAGCACATTTGCTGTTATAGCTTAATAACCTGAGAATATATTAGAGGTATTTCTAACATCCCATAGGAAGACATTTCTCGGTTAGCGCACTGTTGGAAAAAATCTCAGAAACCTTTTCCTATGACTGTTTAGGATCAACATGTTACATCTTTATCACTCAGGTAGCCAAGAAGAAATTACATAATGGTGGATTTGGATTTGAACGCAGCATAAAGACATAATAACAAAAAGAGTATTCACGAATCGTGGGCTTACTATGCGTCAGTGCACATGTTAGGTGATTTAAAGACATCACTCTTGAGAAGGGGATACTGTGACTGTTGTCATTTTACAGATCCCGAGATGGAGGCAAAGAGAAGTTAGGAGACACAGCCCAATGTGATGGCGAGTGGATGAGCTCAGGGCCGGCCACAGGCTCCTGAAATCCAGAGCTCGCCTTCTTAACCCTCCGGTGCACAGATTCTTCTTGCAAATGGGAAACAGATTTTCTGTTTCTATACATTTTTGTTTTCAAGACAGATTAGGTCAGGGCCAGACTCAACCATTCACAAGGGAATTTTTAAAAAGCAAACCCTTCAAGGTGGCTTCTGGATGTTTAATTTTATAAAGATGCCTTGTTCACTAGGAAACCGTCTTGGAGAACAATTATGCTTTTACTGTGGATGCTGCTTCTCTCAGTTTCAGGAGAAAGTGAAAAACCTACAAGACATGGGTCCCAAATTGAGATAGATTTTGATCTTTTAGATCCATAATCCTATGCCAAGGGGCACTCTGCCTGAATTACAGCTCAAGATTTAATAGACAGTAATGACTCATTGCTCTGTACGAAATAAGGTCCTCACCTTCCCCAAGAAAACAGCAAAGGGAATCACGCATTAAACCAACGAACTAGGACTTTAGGTCAGATCAATCAAAAGTGGCAAGATACGGTTTTCCTTTATTTGAACTCCCAGCTGCTTCATGGTTCCCCAGAGTTGGGCATAAAACCTGGGAAGCCATACAGTTTTAGATGTTGAAGATGTAGTTGAGAGTTTAGCTCAAATTTTAAACAGAAATGGAAATGAATACCATGGACTGTGTTTCACATTCCTCTGAAACACCAGCTCTAAACGAAAAATATCTAGAACTTGAATACTGCTCTTATTTTCTTCATCTTTTCCCCTACAGCCTTATCGTGCCTGCAGCCCGCCTTCCTGCCAGGCACTGTTCTGAGTGCTGGGGAGGAAACAAACGGGACTGAGACAGGGACCCTGTTCCCTGAGACCTTTTGCAGCAGGAACGGTTAGATACGTAAAGAGTCAAAATACAAGTGAAGAGGTGATGCGGATGATAAGGAGATGTTGAGTTAAAGGCCCTGAACAGGCAGAGGGCCCGGTGAGCACTTGTGGGGCGGGAGCAGGGAAGGGGGGGAGGGGAAGGCGGGAAGGTGGCGGTTGAACTGGTATTAAAGGCGAGGAACAGCATGGGCAAAAACTTGGAGATGGGCAAGGGCCAGGGAGCTCGGGGACTGGGAAGAAATTCAATTTTGCTGGAGCCAAGAGAACATGCCAGATTGGGAAGAGTCTTTCCAGAGCCCTGGGGGCTGCAGCCCTCACAGTGCGCCCAGGTCCCAACTCTGATTTGGAGTGTGGGCAGCTGGGGCTGGGATCTGCTCCCGAGAGTGGCGGGAGGGTGGAGGATGTGACTTAGAGGGTGGCAGGAGCATGACACAGTGCCACTGAGTGCAAGGGAGTGCTGTGCGCGGGGGGAGGGGGGGATGCGTGTCCCCTGATGGTGTGCAAGGCCGAGTGTGCCCTTGTGGATTTATGGACCAGGCACAGGACTCAGGTGGCTTGGGGGCCCAGAGTTTCCACACCCACTCCCAGGCCCTCCTAAAAGTGAATTTATGTTTCTGATGCGGACAGCTTTTGCTTGCAGAGTGAATGAAAGCAGCAGTGGTGCGATGGGGGCTCTGCTGGTGGGATCCTCTGGACCGGTGATTTCAAGGGACACAAAGCTACCCCATCTTCCGCATTTGCTCTCAAACCCCGCTGAGGCCACATCTTGAAGGTCTCTCACACACAACCCCACGTCTCCATTGCGCTCATTCCGCCCATGAAACTTCTGTAATTTCTCTCCTGGACTCCTCTCCATCCTTCCTCCCACCAACAGAGGTCTGCCTAAAATGCACATGCAGCCCCATCGGTCCCCTGCTTACCATCTTAAAGGTATTATCCAAAATCTTAACTTGATGCAAGGCTCTTCTTTGGTCTGATGAGCCTCCCAGAACCACCCCCCACCCTTCAAGCCTTATCCCGCCGACACTCCGCTCATCTATAGGTACCTGTAAGCTAGACTTGCCGAATTTATTTCACTTCCATAAAATACTCTCTTGTCCTCCACCTTTGCAGATACCATTCAGAAATCCCCACTCAGTACACGAGAGCATGGCTCAAGAACATTCTTTTAAAAAACCAGAATCCCAGGTGACACCCCCCACGTACTGAGGGAGCTCTGAGCACTGGCCACCGAGGATCTCCAACTGGATGACCACGGGCCATTCAGACCCTCCGTGTCCCAAGTGGACTCTGTGTCCTTCTTCCACATGTGCTTCTTCCTATCCAATCAATGAATAGATCCTGCTGAGTCACAAGTAGAAACCACCCATACCTCTCCATCCCCCCATTCATACCCCAGTTAGGACATTTATCATCTGCTGCCTTCATGTTTGCACAGTCCCTCTCCCTCCAAGTTTTGTTCCAATCCACTCTCTACCCTTTAGCCAGAGTCATCAGTATAAAGTGAATCACGCTACTTCCCGGTGTAACATTTTATGATTCCCATTTGCTCTCCGGTGAAAGTTCAAACTCTCCTGTGCGCTCGTGAGGCTCTATATGACCCAGTCCCCATACACGCTGCAGCCTCGTAGCTCACATTTGTATATCCCTCTGCCACAGGGAATTGGCACAGCTCTGAGCATCTGCACGGAATGTACCTGAAACCTCTTTCTACCACCTGTTTGCCTGGACAACTCTCATCCTCTTAAAAAGTCATTACTGATGCCATTTTCCCCGGAAGACCTCTCGGGCTCAAGACATGACGCACCACACACTCCCTCACACGTGCTCCGAGAGCACGTGCAACTTCCCCACCTCAGCACCAGCATTCTACGTTTCTCTCTCTCCGTTTTGTCGTCCTCACTGACTAAAGCCCGAGATAGCAAGGGCTGCATGCTCCCTTCCACAGCGCCGTGCACCGTGTTCCCTGAGCACTCTTCGTTGAATAAATAAGCAAATGTGTTCCTTTGGATCCTCATTGCATCTGCTCCAACTATCTTTCGTCGCCAGCACCTGCTGAGTTTTCCTAAGTCAGGAGAAAGAGTTCACCTCCCTTCCTCCTTCTTCTTCACCCACCACATCCCCTCAGCAGGTTCTCCTGATTCCACATTCTAGGTCATGCATGAATCTGCCGGCTGTTTGCCCTCCTCCCTGCCTGCTACCTCATCCATCATCTCAACAGTCCCTTCCCTGGTCCCTCTGACTCCAGTTTTTCCCCCTCGAGTCT
>CM052884.1:4561241-4625729 GCA_028534135.1 Potos flavus
AAATAAATGAAGTTCCCCGTGCCCTGCTTCACACCTTCTGAATCAGAATCTCAGAGCTGGGGCCTGAGTGCCATTATTTTTAAATTGCTGATGAGATTATACTAACGACCAGCCCGGTCACCTGGGAAAACCACTGGCCACCCAGTATGAAACTTAAAAAACGACTCGCCCTGTCATGCCTCTTCCTCTTGTCATCACAACCCTGCCGTCTACCCATGGAAACCATACCTGGGTTCCCAGAACAAGCATTTCCTTTTTTTTTTTTTTTTTTTGCACTGTTCCAAGATTCATTGTTTGCGTATAACAGTGCTCCATGCAATCCATGCCCACCACCAGGCTCACCCACCTACCCCCAACCCTCTAAAACCCTCAGTTTGTTTCTCCCAGTCCACAGACTCTCATAGTTCAACTCCCCCTCCGATTTCCCCCAGTTCACTTTTCCTTTCCTGAAGGAGCATTTCCAAAGACATAAAAATGGAAGACACCTCGATGGAAGGAGAAGTCAGAGTCAGCAAGATCCTTCTTTAGAAATCTTTGAACTCGGGCATTTGGAGGGAGCAGCATGTGTAGCACGTGAGAGACAAAAAAAGAGATGACCAGAGTCCAGGGAAAAAAAGATCATCTGCCTTTCCAATTTTCCTAAACAGTGGCTGAAGGTCTTGCTTACATAACCTGGGGTTGCAAGTGGAGCCGCGTACACCCTGTGGATCAGGCAGACTGGAGCGCGTCTGAAGAGCAGTAAGGTGGGTGCACCAAAGCTTTTTGCATCTCAAGGGAAACAAAATCCTCCAGAAGCTGCAGGGTGAGGGGCACACGCTCAGCCCCGGAGAGCCGCTGCCCGTTCTCATCCCCACCGCGCGTGGGTACTTACACAGGCTAAGCACTGTGATGGTTCTCTAAGAAAAGAGGGGATCTTAAATTGAACCGTATGTGCTATTCATGAGCCTCACGAACTAGTTCCCTTGCCTTTTCACTTTGCCCTTGTCCTCGGGACTACGGCAAAGGAAGGATGAGGGGGGAGGACCCACACCCCTAAGATCGCTCTCATGAACTAGCAGCACATGGTGTCGCCATTTGGAGAATGTAAGTGGCCAAGGGGCCACCTTGAAGGGGCGACTTCGCTGTGGATTGAGTGGTAGCATGAGACACAGAGGGGTGCGCACAGCACATATGCACGGTGGGGAGAGCATCGCTGGGATCACGGGGGTCTGGAATAAGGAATGGACAACTGTAGATACTCTTTGGCAGCCAGGAAGTTTGCATTTGTAAGCTCATGACCTATGCTCTTGGATGCTTGCTGAACTCCATAGAAGGAATTTTTGAGGCTCTAGGTTACAGAAATTTTGTGCTGGGGGCGGGGGGGGGGAGGGGCTGAGCACTATGCCACAGGCACTAGATGTCCTATCACAAGACAGGAGGAGACAGGACTTACAGGGAAATACTGGGGGAAAGATACTTGCAATATACATGTATACTTCTTTTGAATGTATTGGCCAGCAATAAACAAATTGAAACATGAGTGGAAAATATCTTTCCTTTTCCCTGGGGTTGAGGAGGGGTCACAGGGGGTATAGCGCAATCATTTACAAACAGGATTAAAATAAAACGGGATAGGGGTGCCTGGGTGGCTCAGTCGGTTGGGTGTCTGACTCTCGGTTTCAGCTCAGGTCATGACCTCGGGGTCCTGGGATCCAGCCCCTGAGTCGGGCTCTGTGCTCAGCTCGGGGAGTCTGCTTGGAATTCTTTCCCCCTCTGCTCCTCCCCCTGCTCTTACTCTGTCTCTCTCCGATAAATAAATAAATAAAATATTTTTAAAAAATAATGAAATAATTCGGGAAGTGCATAGATTAGGGAGGAGAAACTCATCCTATCTGAAGCAGAAATGGCAAAATTTTTTGCCTTTTGTTAATTCATTAGTCACCATGTTCCCATGGCTTTTTATCCATTCCTCATAGGAAATCAAAGCTTCAGTATGTCATATACTTTTACTGGCTGGGCCTTTCTAAAGTAAGTAGCTGATGAAATGACCAAATCCCTTTTCTTCTGGGGAGTGTTCTCCATGATCCAGTGTCATTTCTTGGTTAAACCACAGCTTAAAAGATGAAAAGAAATTTCTCTGATACTCGAGTCTTTCGGGGCTGAGCAGAAGGCTGTATTTTGCCTGGAGGGATGGGTTCTCTCCCTGTGATTTGCAAAAGATCCTCTCAACTGCACGGCTGACTTGTTCTGCAGAGCACAGAGTGTGACAAAATGGATCCCAGATGGCTTTGGCAAGTAGGAACCTGACAGCTACCTGGCACACAGGGTGACTGTGCTTTCCTGGGGCTTGTCTATTCCTCCTGGTGCAGTTCAAGGCAAGGAGGAGCTCCTGAGTCATGTATTGGAAGGTGGATTTTGTATTTCAAAAGATCAGAACTGCCAAAGAAAGGTGGACTCCACTTAAAGAGTAAAAAAGCGTCCCTGGAAATGCACAACACACAATTTATATTCCTACCACAGTAAATACTCCCTAAAACCACCCCCTGGCCACATACACACACTCAGGATTTATATCCAAATATTTAGGTCACACACATATTTAAGGATAAAAAGGACAGGAGTGCTTGGGTGGCTCAGTGGTTAGGAGTCTGCCTTCAGCTCAGGTCACGATCCCCAGGTCCTGGGATCAAGACCTGCGTCGGGCTCCCTGCTCAGTGGGGACCCTGCTTCTCTCTCCCCCTCTGCCTGCCACTCTGCCTAGCTGTGCTCTCTCTCTCTGTCAAATGGATGAATAAATAAATAAAATCCTTTAAAAACTTTTAAAAAAAGACATATTTTAATAGGAGCAAAAAACCAGTGTCTTCACGATATTTTGCACCAGCACAATGAAAAAATATTTATTTCAAAGAAATAAATATTTATTTCAAAACTTCCGTTTTGAAAGTAAAATGTATTCAGAGAAGACAAATTCTGAAAACTGCTTAACATTCACATATATACTTAAAGGATAAAATCTGTTTCATTTCTGCATTCTAGTTTTTATGTTTCAGTTTCTTTGGTTAAAAGAAAGTTGCAAGTCATGTTGGCACACAAAAAGGATGGTTGCTAAATAGAATTTTGCGAAGTTGCAAATATTTTTTTTCACCTTGGTCTGTAACCAGAAAACATGATACCCCGATGGAAGATTCTAGATTTGCTGTCTTCTTTAACCCACTTTTGTAGTGACTTGCAATATGAGCTTGGAAATAACTTGTCCAGAGTGAACAGGTTCTTCAACTTTTCCCGGTTTACTCATGTTAGATTGTTCAGCTGTATAAAACTCTGCCTTAAATAAAATCACCGACAATGAAAACTCCTATCGCAAATCCCAGCTACACCACACATCAGGAATATTTCTTTTGTCCTTAAAATACATATTCCCTCCACCAGAAACACCCTTCGACTCTAAATCCCCACATGAGAGGATTGCTAGCGTTTCAAACATTTTTACAAAGAAAAGCAACTCACCTATTTGCAGAGTACGTCCTTGCAAGTGACTCAGGTAGGGACAGTCACATAAATCTACATTCTGGTCAGCTCTTCATTATTTCAGCAAAGACAAGAGCAGGCTCAGGTGAAAGCTGGGAGCAAAACACCTTCCATCCACCCGGGAGGGGAGGACAGAGTTCTGTTTTCCAAGTTCGGGAGCCTCATCACCCAGCCCCCCAAGCCACGTGCCACTTACTGTTTTCAGGAAGAGTGACCTCCAGCAGCTCCTATCTGGTGCGGCAATGCACTCTTAATGGTTTGACGGCACACATCACGTGTGAAGCCAACACCTTAAGAGGGTGGGAAGCTTTTCAACCAGGAAGACATGCTGAAAATATTCAGCAGTCAGCTCAATTGCATGTAAGCCAAGCCTTGCTTGTTTTTCACAAAACAATCCAACAACCGGTGAGTCAAGATGAACTGATTTACACCGTTCTACGCTGGGAACTCTCTGGAACGTTGCCTGTTCCGAAAAGCTTCCCTTCCTCCACCTTAAGTTTAAATTCTGGGTTCCCCCAGCAGAACAGCCGTCCTGAATATGGCTGGTCATGGTAACATCTTTATCCTCTCAATTTTAAAATGCAAGTTTTCTCTACTCTCGTTGCTCATCTCCTTTACTTTCATTTCCTCTTTCTATCCCATCTCTCCTTGTGACCACAGATACACATATCCCCGAGGAAAAAGTAGTTCTGATTTAAAGATATCTTCCTAATCTATGGACCGTAATAATCATTGCTGATAGAATATCTGATTTGAAAAGGTAGTTTTCTTTTTTTTTCCCCAGTACAAGCATCAGAACAATTTCTGAGGTAGACTGTTTAAATAATTTTGACAGCCAATCTAATAAAGGCTTTAAGAAAATAAAATAAAATAAAATAAAATAAAATAAAGATATCTTCCTGACCAGGGCATAGACCAGGCTCTTGAAACAGTGGAGAAAGTCAATGAGCATTTCCCAACATTTAACCCATCATTCACCGAGTGTACTACCTGGGATCTGTGCAGTTGGTTAGAAGCTGGCTTTCAAAAGAGTCAAGTTTCAAGGTTTCAGAAGGACTTTGTCCCTCCCCGAGCTCAGTCCTGTTTCCTTTGTGACTAGCTGCATTTAAAGCCTGAGAACAAACATTAAACTCTGAACACAGAAGAGGCTACCGGCTTCTGACGTCAGAGCTGCCACCCTACCTGAGTTTAACTCACCTTTTCTGTCCCAGTGACTGAAGCTTTAAAGTCTCCTTTCTGGATTTTCTGAAAGAGAACAGGGAAGCAAACGACGATCTGAAACTCAGCCGAGAAGACATGGATGTTGGGTTCCTTTGATGAGCTGCATTTTTAGATCTTGATGTTTCTAATTCCATGGAATCTAGAGGGAAATTGTAGAAATCTGGCATCGCTCAGTATTTCCAGGTAAATACATCTCAGAGAACTAAGACTTCGTTCTTGCTTCCCACCTCTCGATGCAGAAAGAGAATGCAGCAGGCATCCCCCATGAAGACCCTAGCATGTCAGGGGAGCCCCCTCCCTCTGATGGCTCTGCTGAGTAGAGAAAATCCTTACAAAGAGTAGGGAGTCTTTCAATATGCACTGTGAATCACAGTTTTGCAGAACATCCCTCCCCACAAACCAGACGCGTGAATCCGTCCAAAGCCCAACACAAGGTGTCACGGCCCTCATTCAGCTTTCGGGGTGCTTCTAGCCACCCTGCCCTCCCTGTCCTGCAGACATTTTTATCTTAGTGCTTTAAAACCATAGTGATAGCCACCATATAACGTTTTACTCCAAAGAAAGTAAAGGAAAAGGAAATTAAGTCACTTAGAGTGTTCCTTATTTCCATCAGAAATCTACCTCTGTGTATGTGTTTTTGCTACATATATGGTTTATATGTGTGTCTGCTTGTAATAGAAACACGTCTAATATATGTATAGATAACATATATATGTGAGCATTAAAAATTCGAAGGCAACATCAACATATACAAAGTCTACAATACTGTAATTTATTTGGACATGCTGAATTTATAAATATCAGAGGAATTCAAGGCAAGGGGAAAGTCACCATGGTCTATATGGGGTTAATTTCAAAGTCTGAACTATGAGTCTTTTTAGATAGATTTATTTCGGGAGTTGTAAAATATTGTCAGTATAACTTTAGAAATATTGTTCCATGTTTTTTGATGTTACTAATGTTAGTAACACACCAGCAAAAGTAGTCAATATGACTACATCAGTAGGAAGATACTCTATACTGTTTTTGTAGTTTATAATGTCGAATGCACTTCGTTATTCTCACAATGGTCCTGTGAAAGTGGGTTTTATTATCCTCGTTTACAGATTTAAAAAAAAGTGATGGGGGAAGATAAGTGAGGTGTGAGTAGTCACACAGCTGGGTTGTTCAAAGAAGCATTTACCCACGGAGTTTAGGTTACCAAAGTACCAGAAGGGTGGTGGCTTTTCCACTACTTCCTCCCATAATCCCCTCTCCTCCATTCTCTCCCCCTTCTTGTGCACCATTATCCCATTATTTAAGTGTCTACTATGTTCTAGCTCAATGCTTTATCCATATAAAATCACCCTATGAGCTATATCATCACACCCATTTAAAGATGAGCAAACTGAAGCTGATAGAGAATAAGTAACTTGAACCATCACATGGATTCTGATAGAATAGAGAATACAGAGAGAATGCAGATTTGAATCCAAGTCTTTTTTTTAATATCGATGTCTATGTTCTTAACCACTATGCTATCTTGCCTGATTCTAAAAACATACCCCCATGACATTGTAGCACATTTTCAGTTCACTCTTTTTATTATATATTAGATTATAAAACTTTTATACCTTATGATTTAAAAACAGTCCTAAATATGGATTGGTTAAATTGGAGACCCATTGAGTCATTATTTAGAATACTGTGCTGTCAGAAAAAAAGAAAATACAGATCTAAATTTTTTTCTCACCATTTTCTGCCATCCCCTTCCTGAGTCTATATGTAAGTGGCTGTTTTAACATCTGGCCAACATCTGTTTCATTGCAGAACTTTTTTCTTTGAATTTCCTCAAACCATTCGCCAGTCACTCCTTGAAGCCATCTATTATCCCTCTTTGTCTTCTGGAGTTTGCTGAAATAAAACAAACATGTCAATGCATCCTTTAAATTTCTTCATATCAAGTGCACATTCATGGGACGGGAGGCTAAACTTGACCTCGTGGGAGAGCTGAATAAACTCTAAGTCTGGGGGGGAATCTGGCTCTAGTCAGCTGTTTTTCCAAACACATGACAATCTAAAGGTTTTTGCTGGTCGTTAAAATAATCGAGCTGTGATGACAACCCAGGTTGAGCATTATGCGAATCCGACCTAATAATACAGTTGAATGATTGATGATTTAATGACATGGAGAAGCCGGTATATTCTAGTTCTGATTACTCATTCATTCATTCAGGGTTTTCTTGAGCAATGTCCATGTACCAGTCCCGGTGTAGACAGTGGGGATTCAACATTGAATATAATAGATAGGGTCCTTGCTTGCCCATCCAGTGGTCAAAGATAAATGTTTGCACACGGAGGAGAAATGGTTGAATATAATGATTTTAGATAAAGGAATTCTTTAAACACAAAAACAAATTCTTTAAAAACAAAAAAAGCCCATGAATGAGCACCCAGCTAATGCTTAGTAGTCAAGGCCAGTGTGACTTGAGATGGATAGGAAAGGCCATCCCGAGCACAAACGTGTCTGCCCCACACCTTCTGAACACCAGGCCTGAAGTCCTATCATTCCTTCTGTATCCTTTGCCCCTGCTTCTTCATCATACTTCATCCTCTTTCAAATGAAAAGGTTGCTGAGTCCTTCATTAAATCACTTGCTGTGATTTAATCACTGGTTCTTTTATTTTAAAGCAGATCATTTTGCTCTATTTCAGGAAATCCCTAGAACTGTTTGGAAATGAGAGGTGCTTAATCCACAGAGAGAGAAAGAGAGAGAGAAAGAGAGAAAAAGAGCGAGCGCTGGATGGGGCAAACTTTCTAGGTGAGTCTGAAGTAATGATGTAAATCTCTTCAAGTAGTCAGGTGGGCACAGCGCTGGGGTTGTTGATGGGATCCAAGCTTGGGAGGTTCTGCTGTTTGGGAAAGAATTCCATGTGATTCTGCAGCAGCTTTCTGCTGCACACACACAGGGTCCTCTGTGAAGCACCAGTCTTGGGGACTTTGTAGGACTACGAAGATGGTGAGCAAGACAGCTGCAGAGTGGCAAATTTGGGGTTAAAGGTAATGAACCAAGATGGTTGCAACTCCGGCTCCTGCCTGGGGCTATGATACTGTCATTTTACAAAATAATCATGAAGGAAGCCAGAGGCCATCCTGCCCAGACTTGCATTTTGAAATGCATTAGGCAGCAATCGGCATGTCCAGCCCACAATATCATGCTTGGGTGCCTCCAGCTGTCACTGCCATCTCTCTGACAACCGGCCACTCCTGTCTCTACTGCCACTTCCCTGACTAACAAACCAAGGGACCACAAGTAACTGTTTCAAATCAGTACACACTGCTTCCAACTTGTCAACAACTCATTTATTAATGTCCCACATTTGTTCACCATTCCACGTTCCTGAAGTCCCCCCAAACCTCCCCCATTGTTCAAAACTGACACTCAGCGCGGCCCTCAGCGCGGCCCCCTGCCTCACCGCTTGTCAATGTATCCACCTCATCTCAGAGCACAGTCTAGCTACCTGACTTCGGAATTCTCCAAACACCATAACTGTATCTATTCGTTTTTACTAGAGGCTTGATGAAACATTGACTCGCTTTGAAAATCATCGCAGTTCACTTTATCTGACCTCAAGTGCTCCTTCCAAGCTTGCGCTCACATCCATCCATCACAGCTTGTTTCTTTCCCGACTTCCAGCCAATGAAGTCAGAAATCCATACCCCTACGGGAATACTCCTGTGGTCTGAATTCTACTTCAGGAGGTATATCTTGAAGAAACAGCTCTCCTATCTGTACACTAATTAGTTTCTAAAAATTAGTTTCTAAATATAATTATGCAGGCAATGCAGCCTCCTGGGAATGTCCCACAGCACGAAGCAGGAAAAACAAAATGCAGGTTTTATCTATCTGAAGCTATGTAAAATGCTACACACATTGGGGAAAAAAATCAGAACACCTGATCTCTTAGGGCAGAATAATTATAGGTATCGTTTCTATTTCTAACCTTTTAATTATGTTGATTCAGTAAATACAATATATAAACCTATTTTTTCTTTTTGTTTGTGAATTTTTGTATTGTTGGGTTTTTTTTTTCCATTGTAATTTTTCTTGTAGATAGAAAAAAAAAATCAGTGATGTTTTCACAGTCCTAACACAATCACTATTAACAATTTGGTGTGATTTTTCATATGGTCATGATAAAATTTATTCCCTACACATTTGTAGAAGGCCTCCTGGGGGGCATGCAGGGAAACAGTGCTGAACTGAGCAGACACGGCTCCCATCCCGTGGGACTCACCATCTCGTAAGAGGGACAGCTCCAGGCCCCATCACAATACAGACATAAAGTAACCAAGAGCGGCGAGTATGATTAATTCACCCAACACATGTTTGAACTCTGCGTACAGAGCAGTGAACAAGTCAAGTCCTCGCCCTCACAGAATTTACACCCTGTGGGAGCAAACAAAGTAAACAGGTCCTAGAGAGCACCTGGGGCAGCAGTGAAGATTTTCTTGAGAAGATGACACGTGGCCTGAAGGTTGAAGGATGAAGGGGTAGCAGGTAGGTGGTTCTGGGAGAGAGAGAGAGGGCTTTCCAGACAGAAGAGGACCAGCCATAGGGCAGCCAAGGAAAGAAGCAAGGAGCTGAAACGAGGCTGGCCTGGCCTGACTAACCTCAGGGGAGAGACGAGAGGGAGGCAGCTGCTAGATCTCGCTGCAAACATTCGGGGTGAGCAGTCCGGGGTCGAGTCCTGCAACACCGAGTATACCTTGATGACTTGGCAGGGATCTGCCATATTGCGTTTGCATTTTTAAAAGATCATCCTGGACTAAAACCTTTTTGCACAGCACAGGAAATCATCAGCCAAATGAAAAGGCAACCTACTGAAGGGGAAATAGCGTTTGCGAATCATATATCTGATAAGGGGTTAATTACCAAAATAGAGAAAGAACTCATACAGTTCAATAGCAAAAAAGACCAAACTATCTGATTTAAAAAATGGACAGAGGAGCTGAACAGACATTTTTCCAAAGAAGATATATAGATATGGCCATCAGGCACACGAAAAGATGCTCAACATTACTAATTGTTTGGGAAATGCAACTCAAAACCACAATGAGCTATCACCTCACACCAGGCAGAATGGCTACTACCAAAAAGACAAGAAAGAACAAGTGTTGGTGAGGATACGGAGAAAAGGGAACCCTTGTGCATTGATGGTGGGAATGCAAACTGGTGCAGCCCACTCTGGAAAACAGTATGGAGGTGCCTCAAAAAGTTAAAAATAGAGCTACCCCACAACCCAGCAATTCCACCACTGTGTATTTATCCAAAGAAAACAAAAACACTAACTCAAAAAGTATACACACCTCAAGAATTGTAATTGTATGGAAAAATACAATATAATACAAATCCAATTTTAATTCCATATATATAAAATACAATATTATATATGTATAATGTATATGTACAATACAATACAAATCCAATCATACACACACAATGGAATACTATTCAGCCATAAAAAGAATGAAATCTTGCCATTTGCAACAACATGAATAGAACTTGAGGGTATTATGCTAAGTGAAAGAAGTCAGAGAAAAACAGATACTGTAAGATCTCATTTACATGTGGAATTTAAACAACAAATCAAACTCCTAGGCACAGAGAACAGACTGATGGTTGCCAGAGATGGGACATGGGAGGTGGGAGAAATGGGTAAAGAAGGTCAAAAGGTTCAAACTTCCAGTTATAAAATAAGTAAGTCCTGGGACGTAATGTACAGCTTGGTAACTACAGTTAATAATACCACAGTGCATATTTGAAAGTTGCTAAGAGAGTGAAATCTTAAAAGTCCTCATCACAATAAAAAACCATTTGTAGCTCTGCGTGGTGATGGATGGTAACGAGACTTTACTACGGTGATGGGTTTGCAGTGGATAAAAATTTTGAGTCATTATGTGCACACCTGAAACAAATATAATGCTATATATCAATTATACCTCAATAATCAAAAAGATCCTAGGCTACGGGTGGAGAGAAGATTCCAAGAGGAGTGTCATCAGGAGACTTGGAGGGTCTGGGACAGAGAGGTGCTTGCTTAGACTAGGGAGGTGGTGCTGAAGCGGAAGAAAAGTAGGAAGTATTCAGAACTACTCATAAGGTGAAGTTTACCCTCCAGTGATGACATAACTTGGGAGGGCTGTAGGAAACAGAGGCATGTCAGGGAAGACTCCCCGATGTCTGATTCACAGAGGTGCATGGACGATGCCATTCATAGAGATGGTGCATATACTATCTTCACAAAAACATTATATACTGAACACCTTTACCATTACTCATCTTTGGAGCAATCATTAAATATTTGCATAATATTCAAGCTAGTATGATTTCCATAATTTATTTACTATTCTTCTGGTGAAGAACATTACAATTTTGCCTTATAAATACTGCTGTAAGGGACAGCCCTGGGCATTTTCTGTTTTTACAGTGCCTTTCACAGATACTGGGGTGGAATTACTGGGTCAAAGAGTCAAAAACATTTTCTGTGATCCTTCATACGCTACCAAAATGCTTCTCACAATGGCTGTGGCATATTATTCATACAAGTGATGTACAATATGGTAACTGGGCACCTTTGGAAGACTAGACGTTATTGTTTTGAGTATTTTTATTTTCTGAATTTAATACTTTTAAGGGACCATGTTTTAAATTGTGGGTAGTTATTTTTCTTTTAAGGATTTTTGTTTCCTTTGCCTAAAAAAAATGCTACATTTTTTCTTTCTTTCTTTCTCTCTCTCTCTCTCTTTTTTTTTTTTTTATGTAGGCTCCATGCCCAGCATGGAGCCCAACGCGGGGTTTGAACTCATAACCCTGAGATCAAGACCAAAAAAATGCTACATTTCTTTGATAAGTAGTGAGGTTTGATTACATCCCACATGTTTGCTTACTAATGACATTTGTATTTTGGCAATTGTATATTTTATCAATTTATGAATCAACGCCTCTGGGTTTTTCACTGGAATGAGGCATGTTTAATAAAACACTAACTCCTTATTTTTCTTATTTACTCTATTTCCCCCCAGATTTCTGACTTTGATTCTGATTAGGGCTGGAGTAGGTAAAATGTATTTCATCTGTGGATGTGCTTATACTAATATCTGTCTCTCGAAGACAATGAGAAACGAAATGTAGACAATAGTTACACACAGAGAGATAAAAGAGCATTTTAAAGAAATTCAAATGCTTTGGGGGTGTCTGGCTGGCTCACTTAGTGGAACATGAGACTCCCGATCTCAGGTTGTGAGTTTAAGACACACGTTGGGTATAGAAATTACTTAAAAATAAATAAGTAAATAAATAAACTAAAAAAAAAGAAAATGAAATTCAGTGGCTTTTAAAGCAGAAATATCCCAAGGTTGTTAGGAAAGTGGGTGAATATGTACAGCCCAGAGCCTGAACATTCAAGGGTCAGGCAGTAAAAAATAATGGCATTGTGTTTACCCATGACTAAAGGAAGTAAAACATAAATTGTTCTGGCCTTTGAAGTGAGGATAAGCCAGGAAGGGAAGCTATGAATGACATACAAGTCTAAACTCTCTGGGTACCTGTAACTCACCACCTTAATCCTTTGCACTGAAGAGTCCCATGTCCTATAAAATACAGTCAGTACTTTTATAATGGTTGACTGAGCTTCTGGTACTAAAAAGAACACAACGGTAAAACCAGTGGTTTACGCTGATCTACTTAAGAATACATATCAAAGCTCAACACTAGCAAAACAAATGAAACACCTTAACATAAAGATATGTGAACCTTAAAAGGGCAGCATTTCAAGTCTCAGCTGGGAGACTTAGAGAACATTTGCTTGCAAGTGGAATTCAACCAAGGTCATAGCTAGCCCGCCTGGGGCTCTTCCTCCTCCCAGGCGGTTTGTTATATACTCGGGCAGCCATTTCCAGTACCCCATCTGCTTTATGCCCAGAAGAACCACAGGGTTACAGACGACCTACATCGAGACAAATTACAAGCACGCACCTTGCTGGCTTTGCAGGTCCAGCTTGACTCAACATACCAGGAGGGACTGTTGTCTCCACTTGTAATTTGTCCTACCCCCAGGCTGATTAACTTGACTCAACTAAATCAGGTCTTTTCTTGCTAAGCCATAGTCCCAGCCCTCTGCTCCCAGTCAAAATGCTCCTCCTTCATGCACGGACATCTTAGACCCCCTGGTGGCTTTGGTGCCTCTGAAGCACGTGTGGAATGAGTATGTCCCCCGATGGTTCCTCCTCCTGCCTTAAACTGATTTTCCATCCTCGGGGGAATGAATCCCATCTCTCCTCTCCTCCTCTTCCTCTTCCCCAGCCGGTCCCCTGCTGACCTTTGCAACTCACTTTTCTTTGTCCACCTGTACTCCCAGCAGGTTTGTGTCCTCATCTTATTTTCACGGCGACCTACCTACTAATGAAAGAGCAGAGCCAGACTAACTCCATTAAGGAATGCGGAACCCCAAACCAACAAAGACTGTAAGCCCCGCCTTTAGCCCCACCTTTAAGCCGCCAAACTCGCGCGCCAATTCTGACCAGAGTGATAGGCTGGTTCAGACAGCTACTTTAGGGAGAATTGGCCATCTGGGTAAGGCCTGTGTGTGTTACAATCCTATTGGCCACTGAGTGCTTGTTACCAGCTCATTGGCCCCTGGCCCCTATAAAACCGCTGCGCCTCCTGAGACTCGCTCTCTTTCTCCACATCACGCCGCTGCGTTGGTGAGTGTGGGAGGATGAGCTCGAGCTAGCTCGAATAAAGGCTCTTTTGCTTTTGCATCGGGCTCGGCTCCCTGGTGGTCTTTGGGGATCTAAAGATCTGGGCATAACACTAACATTTAGCATGCGCTCAGCATTCTTTGCCACTCTCCGCCCATCTCCACCCCCCAAGAGCACTGGCGGAGGGTGAGGGGCTAGCTGGGTGATCTCCGCCAAATATTTCACTTTCTCGGCTTTATTTCCCTCATTTGTGAAAGGGGAACCGATTGTTCATAAACAGGTCTCCAGGACTCCTCACATCCCCGAATGGCTGCTCCTTTGGGATGTGAATTTGTCACTCACCCTGCCCCTCGGACCCGGCTGGCCGTGTGCTCAGAGCAACCGCATGTGACGAAGCGGTACTGCCAGGCTTCTGAGCCTCGGCCTCGGGAAGCCTCGCAGCCTCCGTCCTCTGCCCGCAGGAATCTCGATTCCGCTGCAGAAGGAAGCCTGGGGGGCCTCCCGGGGAATGAGAGCATGCGCAGAGCAGATGGGCCCCCACGGGGCGCACCGCCACCTGCCAGACCCCGTGAGGGCCCATCCGGGTGTAGAGACCTGAGGGGAGACCAAGAGCGTCCCCCTGCTGAGCATGGCCCGAATGACTGTCCCAGAGAACTGTGAGCTAATCAACAGAAGTCCTTCTGAGCCTTTAAGCTTTGGGACGGTTTGTTATGCAGAACTTAAAAACATAAATGCAGATGAGATTATCTTGAAGACATCTTCTGGTTTAAAATGTACAGTGAAATGAAAAGGCTCATTATTCGTACGTCAGAATTAAATCATTACGAAATCTTATAAATCTGAAGAGGGCCTTGGGGTGGCTGGGTGGCTCAGTCGTTGAGCATCTGCCTTTGGCTTGGGTGGTGATCCCAGAGTGCTGGGATCGAGCCCCGAGTCAGGCTCCCTGTTCAGCGGGAAGCCTGCTTCACCCTCTCCTGTTCCCCCTGTTCCTGTTCCCTCTCGTTGTGTCTCTCTCTGTCAAATAAATAAAATATTTAAAAAGATATATATTTTGAAAATCTGAAGAGGGCCTTATAATTTGTCAATCTCTCCATGTTCAGGTAAAATAATAATAACCAGCGATAACAACAGATCCTGTGTTGAGCCCCTGGCCCACGGGGATTCTGCAGCCATTATCGCTAATCCTCACGTGGCTGCATTGGGATTCGATGCCCCTGCTTACAGGAACACCACTGAGCCCGCCCGCAGGCTGGAGTTTTGTCCTGGGATGAGAACTCAGGCCTTGATTCTCAAGCCCGTGTCCACCTGACCTTCTCTCTCCCTGGGTACCACCAACTCCATTAAGAAACAATGCAATTGATAGTAGTGAGCTCGACGCAACTTTTGACGTTTAAAAAGGTAGTAATGAGAATCCAAACAGGATTGAGGACACAGCAGCTGGATGGACGTGTTGCGAGCAAGCAAGTTCCCAAAGGCAGAAAACAGGAACTACACCTTCCATTTTCTTGTCACAAAGATCTCAAATATCTCTCAAAATTGCTCCCTTACGAGCTCCTCCTGCTGAGGGCAACAATTCCTTTGTGCTGTGCTCATTCCCCCTCTTCATCTCCCTGCTCACATTTTTTCTCCACTTTCCTTATTTCCTTGGAAATTGGCTTCCGTACCCATCATCCGTACCCATCATTTTCTTTCACAGCTGACTTTCCTGTACGAAAGCCATGTTATCACACCTTGCTCCACTCTCCAGGCAGCTTGGCAGCCTGATCTCCGTCAACCCTCTCCTCTTGGCTGCAAAGACCTCTTGCCAAAATGTTCCCCCAGCCCCCCACCCTCTCCTGCTCTTGCAGGTTCCATCAGCAGCAAACCCTAGAACAAACTGTTCAACCGAATCCTGTAAAAATGGATTTGTCGCCTGAATTGGAGATCAAAGCAGCATGAAAGTTTCCCTCCCACACAGACATTCAAATACTTTTTGGTTTCATATCGCCCAGCAACCGCAACACACAGAAGCGCACCAAAGGGAGTACATGGGGCAGGAACCGTATCCTGAGTCAGAGCTTTGGACGTCAGGTTAATGACATCATGGAAGCTGGATTCGTCTGTCCAACTCGAGACCTTCTCCAAACTCTTCAACCCCCAGAAAACTCACTTCAGGAAAGTGGGCCCCTTCGTGTTTCTGTTCCAGGAAGGTGATACTTCCAGGAGCAGATTTCTTATCGCTCCTCTGCGAGGGAAAGCTTTAGAAGAGCTATTACGAGTTCTCAGGAGGAGGCGGAGGAAAGAGAGCCAAAGCCCTTGTCCACGGGCCGCTCCCATAGCTTCACAATCCCGGGCCTGGCTTCTCCTCTTCCCTGACTGCTTTTCTGAAAAAATTGTTTTTTGAGAGCCTTTGTCTCTGACTTCAGAGCCTGCTGTTTGCCTGGTCCACAGCCAAGACTCGGGGAGGGGCAGGGTTTAGAAAAAGCAAGCAGGTGTCTTGGAAAATGTGTTCTTTTGCTGATAGGAAAGTTAAACCAGAGGGGTAAGTGTGGAGGAAGGGAAGCTCCCATAAAGAAAAGGGATGAACTAAAGCAAGCGACAACAACAAAAACAACAAACCTTTAGAGCTAAAAGAGTGGCCATCAAATCACGACACCAGCTTTCAAGCCAAGCTAGATAATAAAGCCCATTTAAATTCCTTGAATGGCTGTGACTGAGATTGCCCAATCGAGACTCAATGACAGCCTTTTCTGTATTTCTTAGACGGGCCCTGATAACCTTCCTGGATGTTTATTCTCATATGACACGAAGTCACAACAGAAGGAAAAATTAAGTGATCTAGGTAACGCTAAGAGGTGTAATTCCCATCGTTGGGTCAGAACACAGTGAGTTATCTCTTACCGATTAGTCACCCGAAAGAAGGTGCTGGAGGAAGGCTAGCTAGCCACTCTGAAGTCAGACTTAAGAGTTTAAGGGTCAATCCCTCCTGTAGCCAGCCATCAAGGCTTTCTTGTCTTCCTAAATTAATCTTCTCTCTTTTTAATCCATTCATACCTTTTACTCATGCCACCTGGGAAGGCACCTATTGTCATTTTGGATTTTCCAAACGATACTGAATGAATTACTTACCATATACCCGTCCGGCTGCCCAACAGGCCATCAGCTTACTGGGGACTGGGGACTGTGTCTCATTTGTCTTGGTATCCCCAGGGCCTCACATGGTCCCTGACTCATGGTTGATCGATACCTATTTGCTCAACTTTTGGGGTAATGAATGAGTTCTACACACTTATGCCATCATCATGCCAGTGAAGCAACTCAATCCATATTTGACATACGTGAGAGATGTGATCCTGCACACAAATTAAAATCACGTTTGCAAAAAGTGATTTTTTTCCCGAAAAATAATATGGGAAAGCGAGTCACAGCTAACATTTACACAGTGCCTACTCTAGGCTAGGCATAATTACATGTATTCATTCATTTACTGTTTGCAAGAACGCCACGAGGTAAATAATATTATTCCATTCTACCAACGAGGACATTAAAACACTGGGAGGCTATGTTAAAGTCAGATGGCCTGGTTTGAATGCTGTACCTGACCTTTATTTACTGTGTGATTTTCACTTCTCTGGGCCTCAGTTTTCTTGGCTCCAGAGTGGGGGCGGGAATAATAATATCTCACGTGCTTTGGGTGAGGATTAAGTGAGTTAATGCATGGAAGGCCTACACACCCAGGCCTGGTAGCAGGAAATGTTGAGTTAGTGTGATCTGTGAAATGAGTTGGGGGCTGAGGAGTGGGAGTGGAGACGTGTATCACCTTCCTCAGCAAAACAGAGGTGGAAGGCAGTAGAGAGAATCACACTTCAGCTTTTCCTTTCTCTGTAAAGAAACTCAAAAGCAGCGACTGTTTAGTTTGGGCCCCCTGCTTCTCCCAGAACCCATTACACTTAACAGCACTGTTGCTAGAAAGCTAATTTGCAGTGAAGATTTCAGAAGGGGGGGCCCGGGGGTAAGCTCACTGCCAGTCACTGGAATGGACCTCACACTGCACTGAATGCACTGGCAAATGCCAAGGTTTGGGCACATGACTGCTAAGATTTTTGCCCATTTTTAGTACAAGGTCTAAACGGTTTACTTTTTTAAACTCTCCTAAGGCAAGCGTGCTTGAACTGAGAACTGGTCACACATTTATTTATCTCATCCTGCATTCCAGTCTCACTTCAGAAAGTAAGTATTCACACATGCGATTCGGCTAGTATTTTTCTGAGCGCTTACTATGTGCCAGACACTGTTCTAGAAGCTTGGAATTAGTGCACAAAGGAGACGGCTCCTAGCCATCCTGGAGTTTGTAGCTAGAAAGCGGTGCTTTTTCCACGGCCACCTCCTTGGCCCAAAGCACCACTGTCTCTCGCCTGGGTGACTGCAGGAGCCCCTCCTTGTCTCCCTGATCCCACTCCAGCTGCTCTTTCATTCAGACTGCGTACGGCAGCCAGAGGGATATTTTAAAACCACAGAGGGAAGTCTGGAGGAAAAGTCTTCTATCTCTCCAGGAGCTTCCAACCATACTCAGAATTCCAAGGGCAGCCTCTGGCCCTCTGCCTTTTCTACCACATTTATTATGCACCCCCCCCCCCCCCGCCCACTCCAATCACAGCTGGCCTTCTTTCTGCTCCTCTCGAAAGTCAATCTGGTCCCCGATGGGCTCTGCGCTTGCTGTCCCCTCCCTATTTTATCCTTCCCTATTTTATCATGTGGCCATTCCTGGGTATCATTTAGGCCCTACAAAAAGTCGCATTCAAAGAGAAGTCCTCTGTGACCTTCACCAGAAATAATCCCTTCCCCCAAGCACACTTGCTATCAAATTACTTGGTCTACTTTTCTTAATCTCTGCAACAGGCCCCTCCCACAGAAGATCAGCAAGAATATCCAGCCAAGACATATTTTAATCTCATTAATCTTCTTATGAAAACACCTGCATTTATTTGCTTTTTTCTCAATCATCTCTTCCTTGCCCCATTAAAATAAAATCTGCATGAGCAAGGACCTTGCTTGTCCCATTTTCCGGAATGATGTCTACCTGACATAGAGTAGAGACTCTGTAAGCCCTCAGTGGACAAATGACTATGAATCTGGGCAACTCTTCTCTCTGGACCTGCATTCGTTCATCTATAAAATAAGGGGTCTGAATTAGAAGATCTCAAGGGTACTTTCCCACTTGAGATGATTCTAAGCACGCTTTTGCTAATGTTTCAAGGGGGTACAGCCTAATATTTAAAGGACACGGTTAACAAATCCATATTTAGTTCTGTCTGAGATCTCACAGATTCCAGCTCTGTGGCTGAAAAGTGCCACCTTTCACACGGTTCTCATGGGTCCGTTGTCCTTGCACTCCCTCTGCCCTTTCTTCCTGCTGCTTCTCTCGGGATCCAGCCCATGATTCAAGTCAGCTAGAAGAGAATTTACAATGCCAGATTCCAACTGACAATACTCAGATGGAAGATGGAGATAACATCTGGGGTTATATGTGGTACCTTCATGATGCTGCTGAGCGTTAGGGGAACCATACACATGGCCCGTCCTCCTGGAGGCGGGAAGTGGGCCTGGGATTAAGGGGCAACATCTGTTGTCTGACACCATGTGCTGGCTGCTTCCGCTGGTGCCCAGCAAGGTAGCCACTCTTATACTCATGATACAGTAAAAAAAAAAAAATTGAAACCACAAAATGCCAAAAACAAAACAAAACAAAATCTGCCTGTGGTTATCCCATGGCGAGGAAAAGAGCAAGGCTTCTGCCTAGCTTCAGACCCCGACTACTCAGCATGCTAACGTGTGTTATTTCCGGAGTGAATACAGATTATTTTCCGGAGCCTGAGTTATTTAACACTTGGCCTGTCTCAGCCCTTCATGCCGGTGGGCTCACCGTTGGAGTATCAGCTCCCTAACCAGAATGCTAGACATTCTGAACACACAGCAAGTGATGACTAAGTATTTGGAAACTAGAGTTTTTAGCCTTTGCTTCCTTTTTTTTTTTTTTTTTTAAAGTAGGCTTCACACCCAGCATGGAGCCCAACATGGGGCTTGAACTCACAATCATGAGCTCAAGACCTGAGCTGAGAACAAGAGTTGGACACTTAACCGACTGAGCCACCCAAGCATCCCCACTCTCCTCACCCGCCACTCATTCTTCTTTATACAGATGCTCAGACATGTTTCCACAGGAACTTGTAAGGCAAGGGTTAATGCAAGTTCCATGTTAGGATTCTACAGTGTACGGGAGCTACTTGGAGCAGCAAAAGTGGACAGAAATCCCTTTCTGGGAGGCTGTTATTAGCACAACTACAAGGCAGGTTAGAGCCAATCTGTTCTGATCCAGAGATAAAGTACATGATCTCAACGTCTTGGATTTGCTTACATATCCTATTATTCATGCCTTCTTTCCAAAGACTGGCTACATCCTAAATTTTGGCCACACCCTCTGCATGGCTAGTTATGTAATCAGGTAACAAGACAGAATTGTACTCATGAATATCTAGTGCATCTCTCCTTCCTTTTCATGAAAAAGGATGCAGAGTATGGCACTTTGCTCTCATATTCAGGCAATTTAATGCCAATTCTTAGAACATGTCCTGTCAAGGAAAAAATACAGAAAGAGGAACAGTCTCAGAGAAGCCTAGGCAATTCCACAAGATTCAAAGAAAGCGATGCCCGTATAACTTTATTCCAGATCCGGGCAGAAAGGTCACAGGACAACATTGCCTTCACAGTAATTAATACCCACATTTATCATATTCAATTTAATTCACTCTTTGTACCATGCTAATTTAGCGATGTTAGAAAACCAACTCACATCCAAAGGTCTCGAGGTAGCTTTAACTTTAAGAAACTTAATGCTGAGATATGGCATTCTCTCTCTCCCTACCCCTACGCACACACCCAATGTGCAAGCCAGGACTAAAGAAAGAGGCATTACAAACAGCTACTCAGTCTTTGCTTCAGGACACAGAATGCGAGAAAATGGCCTAAGGTTTCCTAAATGCCGCCACTACGAAAGTCGTTCTCCTGTGTCCCCATCAGGGATCACGGAGGCTCAGAAAGTCCATGACGCAAATCATTAGCCACTGCAGGATTCATCGACAGGGTCAAAGACAGTTTGATGTGGACATATATTAAGGTTCATTGGTTTGGATCACAGTTTGTAATACATTTCCAAAAAGAGTTAACCTTCGAAGTAATCCTTATCCAAAGGGTTGCTGCTTTTTCCAAGTTCACTTTAGCAAACCTGTCTCATGATGGGTTAGGTTTAAACTGTTTTTCTCCAATTATTAACCTGATTGAGCAACACTCCACATCATCAGAAATTACCGCAGAAGCACATTACAAAAGGCTTCACTTTGAACACTTCCTCCTGAATCCTTGAACTAAATGTTATCATTAGAATTATGACTCTGCTCATCAGTTATTTCAAACTTACATAATGTTTCATATTGTACCATCTCATCCAGAACAGCTTATTATGTTTTGTCTTTAGATGTAGTTACATTTATTTATCCAAATATCCTCCAAAGAAGTACTCCCAGAATGTTTCTGTAACAAAACTGGTACCTGGGGGCAAAAGGAAATACTGCTAGCCCTATGAATGCACGTGTCTATTCCAAATTATGTAACTTATTTATGGAAACCTAATAGTGGTATGAAAGATATTTTACTGGTATCATTGTTGTCATATGTTATTTGCCCTCATTTTAACTTTCAGGCTCTAGCATTTAAATTCTCCTTTCTCGATAATCAACAAAATTGGTGATTATTCTTCATGATGTATTAAATGCTTTAACATAAAATCTCGATGGATCTTTGGAGAAAAAGCCCAAACAAAGCTTGATTACACAGTAAAAATGATAATGTAACATTGGAAGCTATCGTGTACTTTAAATGAATATGTCTCAGTGCACCAAGAACAGGTATAGAATTGTAGTCATCCTGTTACCAACCAACCCATTTCTCAAAAATGAAACGTCACAGTAATGAAGCAGTAATGCGAGCTGTATTTTACAGAAGAAAAGTGGAAATGAACAGACCCGTTTACTTGGTATATGTGTATAGGTGTGGACTATTTTTTTTTTTTTTTAAAGATTTTATTTTATTCATTTGTCAGAGAGAGAGAGAGCACAAGCAGGCAGAGGCAGAGGGAGAAGCAGGCTCCCTGCCAAGCAAGGAGCCCGATGTGGGACTCGATCCCAGGACCCTGGGATCATGACCTGAGCCGAAGGCAGCTGCTTAACCAACTGAGCCACCCAGGCGTCCCATCTTTTTTTTTTTTTTAAAGAATTCATTTATTTATTTGTCAGAGAGACAGTGAGAGAGAGATCACAAGTAGGCAGAGAGGCAGGCAGAGGCAGAGGGAGAAGCAGACTCCCTGCTGAGCAAGGAGCCTGATGTGGGACTCGATCCCAGGACCCTGGGATCATGACCTGAGCCGAAGGCAGCCGCTTAACCAACTGAGCCACCCAGGCGTAGGTGTGGACTATTCTTTATTAACAATGACCTTGGATTTTAAAAGTCATCAACTATTTAGCTTGAATCACTTAGGCCTTATGAGCACAAATGTTTTGTTTTGGGTAGGATACAATAATGTCTGGCATAGAAAAAGAAAAATGGATGTCTGATTCCCTCATCATTTTGTTTTGTATTGTTTTCCTTTAAATCATTCTAGCACCTCCACTCTCATTGCTAATATCCCAAAATAGGACTCAATAGTAATGAATTAAGCATTAAGTGGAATGTCTGTCTGAGAGTCACGGGCCACACTTACAAGCAGTCCAGAAAGCATTGGGAGCCTGTCCACTCATAGGAAAGGGGTCATGGGTAGTTGTGTTTTGGGTCATATGATCCCAAATTTTTCACATTCCTGGTCCTTACCAACCAAACCAGGAATTCGCTTGACCTAAAAGCTAAACAAGAGAAGGAATGCTGCCCAGCCGATGTGTTTTATTTTGGGCAGTGATTAATAACTCAATCATGTGCTTCCTCCTAACATGTCTTGAAATCACGATGACAAGTAAGACAAACTGAACTCACACTGAGTCTGAGAGTCACACCGTGGGAAGGTATTACGCGATACCATGCGTGGAAGCCACGAGGCACCAGTTGTGAACAGGCTGAAGCCACGGGTCACAGAGGAAAGTGGCAAAAAGAAACTCAGCGGTGGCAATGGAAGTGAACCAGGAGAAGCAGGGCGGGGAGGCTGAGCCCCAGTCCGGCCGATTACCAGCCCCGGACACTAGCCCCAGGAGGCTGCTCTGCTCTGACCAACATTCCTGTTTCCCAAGACCAGCTGTGCCGGGTGAGGCTGTTCCTTCTGTTTCCTTACTGCCTTGTCATAGACTTGCACTCAAGTGCCACCCATCCTCCGAGGGAAACCAGCGTCTGATCCTTGTCACCTGTAAGAGCTTAACTGGACGGCCTGCCATAGCCAATGAGTAGGCATCTGCTCACAAGGAAATTCCTCAGTGTCCCCACAGGAAATCCTAAATGTCGAATAAAATGGACTTCGATTTGCCATTAGACGATTTTTCAGTTCTTTCTTTTTTCCAATTATTAAAATTACACTCAATACAGAAGACTCAGGAAAGTTTAGAGTAAATAAAAGTTACGCGTAATCCCCACAACCAGAGACACGGCTCTGTGTGCCTGTGTCCGCCCAGCCTTTCACAGCACGGACAGCGGGAGATTCCATTGAGAGCCAGCCTGTCTCAGGTTTCGCTGGGTCAGGAAAGCAAGAGACTCCACACATCCAAACAAATTGTGAGAAGACCTGTCAGGAGAACCTGCTTGTAGGATTTATTAAAACAAATGAAGGGGCACCTGCGTGACTCAGCCAGTTGAGTGTCTGACTCTTGATTTCGGCTCGGGTCATGATCTCAGGTTTGTGGGATCGAGCCCCATGTTGGGTTCCACGCTCAGTGGGGAGTCTGCTTGAGATTCTCTCTCTCCCTTTCCCTCTAGGCCTACCCCTGCTCAGGCGCTCTCTCTGAAGTAAATAAGTCTTCTTCTGGTTTTATAGCTTCTAGTCATATGTGTAAGTCTTTAACCCATTTTGAGTTGATTTTTATGTATGATGAAAGATAAGGGTCCAATTGCATTCTTCTGCATGTTGGCTGTCCAGTTTTCCCAACACCATTTGTTGAAGAGATTATCCTTTCTCTATTGTGTATTCTTGGCACCCTCATCAAAAATCAGCTGACATATATGCATAAATTTATTTCTGGGCTCTTTACTCTGTCCCATTGGCCTATATATCGATCTTTATGCCAGTACCATACTATTTCAACTACTGTAGCTTTGTAATATATTTTGAAATTAGAAGGTGTGGCGTGATTTCATGGATATGATCCAAAAGCACAGGCAAAAATAGATAAGTGGGACCATATCAAACTAAAAATCTTCTGCACATCAAGGGAAACAATCAAGAGAGTGAAAAGGCAACCCACGGGGTGGGAGAAAATATGTTCAAAGTACATCTCTGTTAAAGGGTTAATTTCCAAAATATGCTGGGCCACCTGGGTGGCTCAGTTGGTTAAGCAACTGGAGCTCAGGTCATGAGCCCAGTGTCCTGGGATTGAGTCCTGCATTGGGCTCCTTGCTCAGGGGGGAGCCTGCTTCTCCCTCTGTCTGCTGCTTCCCCTTGTGCTCTCTCTCTGACAAACAAACAAATAAAATCTTTTAAAAAATGTCCAAAATATGAAAGTAACTCTTATAATTCAATAGCAGAAAATTAATAACTTGATTTTAAAATGGGGGAGGGGGGCGCCTGGGTGGCTCAATCCGTTGAGTGTTGGGCTCTTGGCTTCAGCTCAGGTCATGATCTCATGCGTCATGGGATTGAGCCCTGTGCCTGGCTCTGGGCTCAGCAGACAGTCCCTTGGGGATTCTATCCCTCTCCCCCTCCCCCACTCCTTCACATGCCTTTTCTCTCTCTTTCTCAAATAAATAAATAAACCTTTTCTTAAAAAATGGGCTAGCGGCTCGAATAGACATTTCTCCACAGAAAGCATACAAATGGCCAAGAGATACAGGAAAAGATCCTCAAAGTCAATATTCATCAGGAAAATGCAAATCAAAACCACAGTGAGAGATCACCTCATACCTGTTAGAAGGGCTACTATGAAAAAACAAAACAAAACAAACAAACAAAAAAAAACAAAGACAAATGTTGGCAGGGCTGAAGAAATTGGAATCCTTTAGTATACTGTTTTTTGTTTTTTTTCCTTTAGTATACTGTTGATGGAAATGCAAAATGGTGCAGCCACTATGGAAAACAGAATGGAGGTTCCTCAAAAAATAAAATAGAACTACGATATGATCTAGCAATTCTACTCCTGGGAATACATTGGAAGGAAATGAAAACACTAGATCAAGAAATATCTGTACCTCCCGTGTTCACAGAAATATTAATCACAATGGCCAAGATGTAGAAAGAATCTAAAGGTCCATCAATGGATGGATTTTTTAAATGTGGTATAAACATAAAATGGAATATTACTCAGCCTTTAAAAAGAAGGAAGGTCTGCAAATGCGACAAGATGGATGAACCTTGAGGGCACTATGTCGAGTGAGATCAGCCAGACACAGAAGGACGGATACTCAGTGATTCCACTTACATGAGGTTTCTAATATAGTTAAACTCGTAGAAGCAAAGAACAGAATGGTGGCAAGGGACTGGGGGGAGGGGGACATGAGGAGTTGCTAATCAACACATATAAAATTCCAGTTCTGCCTCAATGAGTAAGTTCTAGAGATCTGCTGAATAACATTGTGCGAGAACGGGCAACCCCCCGAATTTTCTTGGTCCTTGGTTGTTTGCCTCCTGTTACTCCTGCTTCTGTTCAGATTACGGTCATAAATACAAAGAGAGGTACAATGTGGCCCCAGGACACAGACACGATTGTCATGGATGCTCCCTAGTGCTATCTTCATCTTTTCCCAGCCAATGGCCCCAGACTGGCTTGGTGGCATACAGTTACCATCTGAGCGTGTGTGAGAGTGGATGGGGCGGGGGGCAGACAGAGCATGGGTTCTGATCCCTTTGTTAGTTGGGCTGATCAAGTAACATCTATGTGTCTCATTTTCCTCATCTGTACAACTCAGTTCTCCATGACCAGACCCCCTGCTTACCCATGTGAACTTTTTCCCCATCCTCCTCTCACTTAGCCCTAGGTGCCAACCATTCCAACCCCTGGCCATACTCGCTGGCCTGTCCCCAAGTTGCTCTTTGCCTGCTTTGCCTTTCCTTACGTATTCTTGGTCCCACGGTCTAGCTCAGTGCTGGCACTTCACTAAAGGGTTGAAAAATGTTTTTTGAGTAAAAAATAAAATGAATTCAATTCCATCGTAATGAGCATTTACATTTGTAAAGACGCTGGGAATATACTAGGAAATGTAAGCTCGAACAGTGGGAAAAGAGCCGTGTTGTAACACAGGGCATGTTAGATCCTTAAAAGAAAAACAGCTGGGGTGCCTGGATGACTCAGTCAGTTAAGTGTCTGCCTTTGGCTCAGGTCATGATCCCCGGGTCCTGGGATCGAGCCCCATGTTGGGCTCCCTGCTCAGTGGGGAGTCTGCTTTTCCCCTCTGTCTGCCACTCCCACTGTTTGTGCTCGCTCTCTCTCTGACAAATAAATAAATAAAATCTTAAAAAAAGAAAAAAGAAAAACAATCTCGGGGCACCTAAGTGGCAAAGGGGGGAGGCAGGGAGTGCAGGGGTGAGGAACACCCTCTGCAAGCCGGCAGCTACCCACGGTAAACAAACACTAGCCCTGTTCTTTAGGACTTTAGTTCCTGATATTTCATCAGGGTTTTTTGTTTTGTTGTAAAGATTTATTTATTTTTTAGAGAGAGTATGTGTGGGGAGGGGCAGAGGGAGAGAACCCCAAAGCAGACCCGTCGCGGAGCCTGAGCCTGACGCAAGGCTCCATACCAGGACCCCCGAGATCATGACCTTAGCCAAAACCAAGAGCCAGACTGAAATGAAGATGCGTGTCTAACTGCTAAAGTTCACTAAGTGTGTTACGTAGAATTGGAACACCGAGGCGTTAACAAGCCATATTGGGAGTCCTAGTCCCCCACCCGCCTCTAACCAGCCTTCAAGCCCAGTCTGTTTATGACCACTCTCCTCATCATTTCAGCTCCCACCCATCTTTCTCTCACTCCAAAATCCTACCTCTGGGACACCCATGAGGTACTCGGTCATGTGCAGCATTGTTTTTAAATTTCCATGCCCTGTCTTCCTAAAGAGACGATCAACTTCTTGGGTTCTACATTTTGCATTTACCATAGCAGACTGCCAAAATCATACAAATAGCAGCTCCTCAAAATATTGTCAAGTATCCCTTATTTGAATGAAATGGAAATATCACTAATCTTGATCCCCAGAGAGGCTAGGATTTATTTAAGTAAACTCCCATCAGGATAAACTTGGAAAGGATCATCTTTTTCCTTTCTCGTCATGCCCGCTGATGACACCATTCTCAGCCACGCCGCTTTGAACCTAGAGATATACGTTCAATATATTCTAGCACATTCTGGAATACCAGGGCCAAATGACCTGCCGGGGCTTCATCCTGGCACACAGCAGCTTACCTGGTCGGTGTTAGGTGGCACAAGGTAGAATGATGGCTTTATCTCTCTCTCCGTGACTTGGGACAAGCTTCGAAACCAAGATCCCCAGTGCCCTAGGCTGGTGGAGAGGGCACAGTGAAGACAGGGGTTCCCCACTTGCTGGAGCTGAAATGCATGTCTGCTGACCCCGCACAAAAAGAGAAGGGTGCTGCCCCAAAAGTCAACTTGCTGCTACTTCACCAAGGGAAACAGCCACTGGAAGCGTCTTGGAGTTTTTTGGGGGGTTTTTTGGAGAGTGTTTTTTTTTTTTTTTTTTTAAATCAGTCAGCCTTAATTCTTTTTGCTTAGAATGGGAGATCACTAAAGCTCCTGACAGAAGTCCAAAGCTGACAGGCAGGAAATGAAAGCACCTGCACTCTCCTCTGGCCACCGGGGCACCTGCTGTCTAGCAGGCTGTTCACCTCCGCTTGCCTGAGCACCGGCTCCTAGGGGCCAGTCAGTCCTTCCTCGCCATCAGGTGGCTACTGGCAGCTTCGATGCACAAGTCCTTTACTGGGCCATCTGGAGCCGGACAGCACATGCCAGGCTCCCTTGCCAGAACTCTGCTTCGAATTCTGCCCACTTTTCCCTTCACCTCCCGTCCTGGTCACACGCCTAACACCTGACCTTCACTGCGGAGAGAGAAAGTAGCTCCCGAGATAAAAGCATCTCCATGTTTCAGAGCTGGTGGCCTGTAGTGTTCAGATACATTACCTCCCCCTGACTCCCAGAGTGTCCAGTCCACCTGAATCCACCAGTTTCAGTGTGAACAGTGGTCAAATGCCAAAAGCTCCTGAAAGCCCGAAACTGGGTTCCCCTGAACTCACCGTCCCCCTTCTCCAGCCGGTCAGCCCCAAGTCCTGCTAATTTAACTTTCCCAAGATTTCCTGAGCCTCATCCCTTCTCTTCATCCTTAGTCAGGGCCCCTAAACATCTCTCTTCTAATCCCGGGGTCACCTCCCCCAGAGCCAGCTAACACTGACTTGCTCTGCTGCTCCAGGCATCCCGGGGGCTCCCAAGGGGTTCCCTAGGGGTTCCCCAGGAGCTCCTTTTGTAGCCAGCCCTCCTGCCAGTCACAGGCTCTCATTTTGTTTTCTGGTGACAACACTCCTGCTCCCCAGAGTCCTCCACATCTCTGTGCCATCCCTAGGGCTGCCTGCCCCATTTGGGATGCCCTTCCCGCTTTATTCACCCCATGCCCCATTCAAGACTCAGGCCTCATCTCCTCCAGCAAAGTCCTCCCTGAGACCTCACCTGGGGCAAAATGACCTCTGTGTCCCTGTGCATGGCTGGCTTATTGTCTGCCATGGTACACGAAATAGGCTGTGTTTAAATCCTTCTCCCTCTCGGAGGACTGAAAGACTACTGAGAGCATTTTGTATTTCCGGTACTAGGTCGTAACAGGATCTCGTGTGTGTGTATCTGCTAAGTAAATGAGCGCCACTCAACAGAAGTGTTGTTGAACCCATGATAGGGAAAAAAATCTCTCTTACGGGGCTCTCACCCTAGAGAGGAACACAGAGGGACCCCCAGTGCCTCGGACCCCCTCCGGGTGCTGTGAGGCACTGCGGACACACCTAATGACTACCACGTCCCAGGAAGGCAGGAGGACCCACGCCGCAGGAAAAGGGGGGACCTGGCCACCTCCCCAGGAGACCCAGGACCCTGGAGGTGTAGAAGCTTCCGTCTTTAAGGCTCCCACCTGTGAGTGACCCAGAGAGCCTCAGAGATGAAGCTCAGATAAGCTGAGGCCAGAAAAACATTTTTATCACTTTCATGCTAAAAACTCCCATTGCTCAGAAGCACGGTTTGGAAATTGTGCCATTTACAACACTTGTTGGTCAGTTCTCAGACACAGGCAAATTGTTTATAATAAAAAGTTACATTTATGTATCTTTGCATTCCCATGAGCTCTCTCCAAAGATCTAAACAAGGTGTGAAAGTTGCCACATGGAGGAAATGAAAAAGACCTGGGCAGGAGTCCGGAGGCCGGCTGGGCTGAATGCTAGGTACAAAATGCTAGGTAGAGCAAGGTGAGGGTGGGGTCCGGTGCGGCTTTGAAGGTGGAGATAGCTACCCTGGAGGGAATATGTTACTCATACAGCTTTTAAAGATTTTTGCCTGGATGGCAGGGGCAAGGCAATTAAACAGCTGTGGACAGACATGACCTAATTTATTGGCCTTTGCAGTTGTTTTGTGTGGAGCCGTTGCTACCCTCACCTACAAATAAGGATGCGTTTTGATGGGATGCGGCGGGGGGGGGGGGGGGGGGGGGGCCCCCCGGAGCCTCCCTGACATTCCCCGCCCCCACCCCAACTGGGAAGGCCATTGTCAGAAATCACCCCAGCGGAGCGCCAGCGCTCCACCCAGCAGGGAAGCTCCTCTACCCACAGCGAGGGCGAGGGCACGACTTTCAGGAGGCCGAGTTCTTGAGTTCTCCCGTGGCCTCTGCTCAGCCCGACTGGGAGCCGCGAAGTGCAAGCCCGCGTGCAAATGCACGGTCATTCAGCCAGCCACCGAGACCTTACCCTCAAATAGGCACGGTCTAAAGAGTCATTTTTATATACCTTGCTGGGATCTGGAAGAAAGGAAGAAAACCACGTGTAAAATACACGGCAGCCTTTTTTTTTTTTTTAATAGGCTGTTAAAAGGTCTGCAGTTTCAAAGCCCCCCCCCCCCCCATGAAATGAAAAACCTGGGTCACCCTCTGCACCTGACACGATTTAAATCAAAACGCTGGCTGTTTAGGGGATTTCATATAGCCCCACAGGCGGTCCTCAGGCCATCTGGGAGCGTCTGAGGATTCTGTCTCCAGAGCCCCCTGGGCTCAGTCACTGAGGCCTGAACCTCATTAGCGCCCCCGGAACGTTCTCGGGTCTCCCTTGACCCGCCAGCGTGTTGGGCGTGGCTGCAGGAGATCCTGGGGACCCTCCATGTGACCCGGCTCTGATCTCTCCTCACATGTTCTCTCAACTGCTATTTAACTCCCTGAAAGCTAAGGGACTAACTGCCCTTGGAACCTCCGCTTTCCCACCCCGTCTCCATGGCCCCGTGTCGAGATCACATCACCTGCAAAGCCACAGAACACACCGCACCAGTGCCTTGGGGGACGGTCCGGGTCCCGCGTTCTAGTCCCACACCCGCCCCTGGACATTACTCTGGTCTTGAGATTCTTTGAGAAAAGAGACAAACAAGGATAATAATACCTGGGGGGAAATAGGGATAGTCGTATTTGTTCTTTCTACCTTCAAGGACATTTAAGGGGCTCCGGTGAACACGGGAGGCTTTAAGACGCTGCATGTATTTAAGTCAAGTATTCCTGAAGAATCACAGAATCGGCACAGAGAGGTACATAACTCCTTCCTCTCGCTTTTGGCCAATTTGTACTGAAACCAGGCTGCTTCTGCCTTTCAGGAGTTCTCCGGCATCCGTCCTTGCCTTCTTTGGCTGTTCCCTCCTACTCCCTCACACTGAGCACCACCGTCCAGGAGCCCACGTCAAGAGCCTCTGGCTGGAGCAAGGAAGCAGGGTCACAAGAACACGATTCACAAACAAGCCGCCTGTGGATAGCCAACCCTCGTGTTTGTGTGCAATCCGCAGTTCGTGGGCAGTAAAAGAAAACAAAACAACAAAAAGTAAAAAGCAAATCTTCCTGTTGCCAGACTCCACAGCTCCAGGGACAGAAGGTCCCTTTGATCCTACCAAGCAATTTTAAAGTGGGAAAGCACTGGAAACAAGGTTTAATACGTCTGCGTCGGGCACAGCCCTCTCAGTCGTCCTCTGCTAGGGCTCCAGGCCTTCCCCTCCCAAACCACAGGGTTTCCTGAGAATCGGCACTGCCTCAACTTGTGCAATGGAGAGGAGTATAGGAAAGATGCATGTGCTGGGTGGAGTCAGGGCCCGATGCCCGGGCTGTCAGGCCAGGATCCCTTACTGCACATTACAGTCATCTGGGGGAGCTTTAAAAAATGCCTGTGCCCAGCCTGATCGCAGAGCAATTAAGCCGGAATGTCAGGGTGGGGCCTGGCCCCCGTAGTTTGAAGAGTTCCCCCAGGTAGCTGTCATTTCAGCCAGGTCTGACAACCTCAGTCTTAGCAGAGCCTGCAGGCCAAGACCCGTCATCACAGAAGCCAAGAAGAGAGCAAATATCTTAGTGCCCAGGTGGGCTCATAGAGAACGGAGCTGCCACACCCACACGATATCACTTTTAGCTGAACGAGAAGGTCTGTGACCCCTGCTCGGGACTCTGGGCCCTACACTTTTCCCCATGAGGTGCTGCTGATCGGATGCCTGACCCCAGGGCAGTCCGTCTACAGGCTGGCCAGAGGATGTGTCCTGTGACCCAGCATGCTGGTCCTCAGCACGAGGCTCTGGACCAGAGAATGCAAAAAGCAGCAGTCAGTTCAAGAATCAAGGGCACCCTGGGAGGAAGAGAGTGTGGGCTGTGACACTCGAGCAGAGCCTGTGGCCAGTCCCTGGAGCTGCCTTGGATCCCCGAGTCTTTCAAATTTCAGTTTCAGTCCATGCATGACCTTTCTGCAAAGCCCACTGTACCTTAGGTGACCCGAGTGACACTCTTCCTTTCTCCCTAAAGACCCTGAGTCACAGGAGCACGACAGAGACTAAGTAGGGCTGAGGAAGAACACCCAGGAAGGCAGAGAGAAGCAGCAGCACAGAGAAGCAAGAGCAGAACAGGGCAACTCCCCAAAGGTGCAGAAGCCAGAGAAACTGTAAAAGAACACCGAATGGGCATGGACAGTAGTCCAGGATAACAGGAAGGAAAATGTGTAAGAATCGTCCGGCCGGAAGCAAAGCTTTAGCCATGTAAGCCTGGGCAGTGAGAAGATGCAGGCGCTCCGGGATTGACAGAACAGGAATGGGAGAGAAAAGAGCAAGGATGGTGCTGCTGGGGAATGACCTCTGCAAACTTCCTCTCCAGGCTCTAACTACGTGTCAGCTGCTTTCAGCTGGCTTCAGCCGGACACGGGCAGGAGACTGCAGGGCAAGAAGAAGGAAGAAGGCAGGGTATTCTTCTCCCTCTGCCTCATGCAGAACTTCCCCCACCGTCTCCAAATCCCCAGACAGGCCTGCCATGCTCGGATGCAGTTTCTCTTCAGCGATCCTAGCCAAGGCCTGGATAACACCACCGGCTCCCTTTTCCTCTCCTACCAGCGGTGTGCCAGAGCTGGCTTGTACTGGCTCACAAGGGCAGATGGTCAAATACTCAGGAATTTTGCAAGCTGGCTGTTAAACTGTTGCTAGCCTGAAATTGGCCAATGCTACAAATCAAGGCTTTTTCTCCAGGGGAGCCAGTTACCAGCACAACACTGCCTCCCAGCTTCCTGCTGGGGTCAGTCCGGGGCTGCCTCACTGTCCCCTGATGGGTTTCTTGCCGCTTTCCATCACCATGGAACCAATTCACTACACCACATTCTATTTTAAATAAGGAGTAGTTTCTGTTTTCCTGGTGGGCCCCTGATTGATGTGCAGACAGTGATCTCCTAAAGAGCTTTACCAGCTCCACGGAGAGCAGTAAACATTAAATTCACAACACAGGAGGTTTTAATTTTGTTTGCTCATTTGTCTAGTAATCCTGTTAATCACTTATCCTTGTGATTAATTCTTAAAGCAAATTAATTTGGTGATAAATTAAAAACTTATGCCACCCTAGCAGGGTATTGGTTTGACTATCAAAAGAACCAGATGTAAGGGACAACCAGGGGATGCCTGGGTGGCTCAGTTGGTTAAGCGGCTGCCTTCGGCTCAGGTCATGATCCCAGGGTCCTGGGATCGAGTCCTCCATCAGGCTCCCTGCTCAGCTTCTCCCTCTGCCCTTCCCCCTGCTCGTGTACTCTCTTCTCTCTCGCGCGCTCTCTCTCTGTCAAATAAATAAATAAAATCTTTAAAAAAAAAAAAGACAACCAGGTCACGTGATGTAGATCTCAGGATGAATGGTCTAGCCTGGGTTGGGTCTGCCACCTGGCATAGGAAATGGGAAGACAAAGGAAGTGAAGCATGACCCATTATCTATGTGTACTAATACATGTGCAAAATCACACTTCTCTACACAAAAGCCTTTTCCCTCCAACTTCTTTCTTAGTTTCATCATAGTGGATGCTGTGGCATTTGCCTCGCCAACACTCTGTGGCTGTTATTGTTTGTTTGTTCCCCGGTCCTTTTGCTTAAAGAAATAATCATAGGGCCTTAGAAGCAGATGGAGATAAATGGTACCAGGACAATTTGCTAGCCATTGGGGCGGGGTGGGGAGGAAATCAATTCATATAATTATCCTACCTTAAAAATAAAATATACATTGGATCATTAAAAAGTTAGTTTTTAAAAAAGATTTTAAAAGGTAGAGGTGGATATTGACCTAATCTCTAGATGGGAGAACTTTCTAATCTTGAAAAGAAAAATTTTTAAAACTTGGTACATTTTGTTATATAAAAATGGAGGGGCGCCTGGGTAGCACAGTTGGTTGAGCGTCTGACTCTTGGTTTGGGCTCAGGTCATGATCTCAGAGTTGTGAGATGGAGCCCCGCATCAGACTCTGTTCTCACATGGAGTTGGCTTGAGATTCTTGCTCCTTCCCTCTTGTGCTCTCTCCCTTTCAAATGCATAAAAAAAATCTCTGCTGCTTTCAGATAAATCAAAGTTAAGTGCGAACTGAAAACTGGGAAATATATTGTAATAAATAGGACAAAAGTCAATTTCCTTAATAGAGAAACATATAAATCATTAAGAAAAAACCGCACTGAGATTCTATGTCAGACAGTGTTGATTGCGTCCTAGAATCTGTTCCCCCCAGTTACTCTCCTTTCTGGTTTTGCTGTGGGCAGCAAAGTGTTCAGTTTCAGGGGAGGGATCAAGATTGCTTTAAGCCTAACATCTGAATCCCATTTCCTGATTTCCCAATTCCCTTGCAGCAAGGGTGGCCTTATGACCAGGTTCTGGTCGATGAGACATAAGGAGGAATTGGGTGGGATGGCATCTGGAAAAGCTTTTACTTCCATGGTAAAGCACAAGTATAATTGGCTCTACCCCATCCCCTTCTTCCTGTCTTGGACAGGAATGTGATGTTCAGAGCAGTTGCAGCCATTTTGTGTTGCAAGATACCATCCTGACAACCTAAATCACTAAACCAGCTACCGCTTGTCTACTTCCAGAGATCTTTTAATATCAGAAAAGTGTATCCCCAATTTTTTAAAGCCATGGTAAGATCTGTTATATATGACAAGAAGCATTCTGAATATAAATCCTGGAATAAAAATGGGCAAAGATATGAATAGACAATTCATAAATCATGAAATGTTAATGAGTTGTAAACATATGGAAAAAAGTTCAAGTTCATTATAATCAGTGCTGGACATTAAATCAAGTTAAAAAGAATTTTTTTTGCTTACAAAATTAGTAAAGATTTTTTTAAAAAACAATAATATCATCCAGTGCTGAGATGGGTATGGTAAAATAAGAGGCTTCTCACACTGCCAGTCAAGGTGAAATATGGTGAAACATTTTTTTGGAAAGTAATTTGGTAACATGTAATAAGAATTTAGAAAATATATTATAAACTAAGGATTCTACTTTGTGGAATTTACCTTAGGGAGACAATTTAAATTGAATTAAGGATGTATTCATGAAGGTTTGTCACAGTATTATTTAATAAAGCAATAAGAAACAAAAAAAATCAAAGTGGCTAATTAATTATTAATAATTAAATTCTAAAATATATACAGTAGAATAGTCTCAAAAAATAATGTTGACATGAGTCTTTAAATTGAAGGAGTTACTTTTATGTTAGATGTTACATAAATAAAAATATGCACAGTATAGGGGCGCCTGGCTGGCTCACTCAGTAGAGCATATGACTCTCAATCTCAGGGTCGTGACTTCAAGCCTCACATTGGGCATGGAGCCTACTTAAAGAAAAAAAGAACCTTAAAAAAAATAGCACAGTATGATCACAACCTTATAAAGTCAATGTGAGTGAAAACAGTTTATGAGTCCTAAAACGTTAAATACAGAATTACCCAATATTACAATAATTCCACTCTTGGGTATATACCCCAAAGAATTGCAAACAGGTACTCAAATCCTTGTAGATTTATGTTCATAACAACACTATTCACAATAGCCAAAAAGTGGAAACAACCCAAATATTAATCAAAAGAAGAATGGATAAACAAATTGTGGTATATATACGCAATGGAATATCATTCAGTTATAAAAAAGCACAAAGTACAGATAAATGCTACAAGGTAAATCAACCTTGAAAATATTATACTAACAAAAGAGACACAAAAAGTTACATATTGGGTGATTCCATTTACATGAAATATCCAGAATAGGTAAATTCATAAAGCAGAAAGCAGTTACCAGTAACTGGGGTGAAGTGGGGGTAGGAGAGGCAAGAAATGAAGAATAACTAATGGGTTTTATTTTGGGTGAAGAAGACATTTCTGGCCCTGTGCCCAGTTATCCCAACATCACTTGTGAAAAGACTATCCTTCATTGAATTGCCTTTGCACTTTTGTAAAAAAGAAAAAAAAAATCAACTGTCTGTATTTTGGGGTCTATTTCTGGACTCTATTCTGTTGCATGAATCTGTTTTTCCTTTCACAAATACTATGCTATCTTGATTACAGTGGCTTTATAATAAGTCTTAAAATCAAGTAGTATGATTCTTCCAACTTTATTCTTTTTTTAAAAAAATTGTTTTGTCTATTTAATTCCCTTGCTTTTCTAATTGTTCATTCCTACTATATGGAAACTCAATAGAATTTTGTATGTTGATCTTGTTTCCTACCACCTTGCTAAATTTACTTCTTACAGGAATTTTTTGGGGGGAGGGATTTTCTTTATAGACAATCGTATCATCTGCAAATAGGGTGAGTTTCATTTCTTCCTTTCTCGTATGTATGTCTTTAATTTCTTTACCTAGGCTGATACTTGATAGGACCTTAAGTATGATGTTGAATTAAGACTGGTGAGATTACACATCCTTGCCTTATTCTGGATCTCAGAGGCAAAGCATTCAGTGTTTCACCATTAGGTATGATGTCAGCTACAAATTTTTTGGCAGATGCCTTTCATCAGGTTCTATTTCTTCCTTGCAAAGAGTTTTTATCATGAATCCATGTTCAACTTTGTCAAATGCTTTTTCTGCATCAATTAATGTGATCATGCTTTTCTTCTTTAGACTGTTGTATGGTGGGTTCACAGTAATTTATTTCAAAACACAAAACCAGCCTTACTATTATGGGTTATACTGTATCCTCCAAAAAAGATATATTAGAGTCCTAACCCCTCCAATACCTCAGAATATGACCTTATTTGGAGATGGGGGCTTTACAGAGGTGTTCAAATTAAAACGAAGCCATTAGGGTGTGTTCTAATCCAATATGACTGGTGTCTTTACAAAAAGGGAAAATTTGGACGGAGAGATAGACACATCCATGGTGAGAGCACCATGGGAAGACTGGAGTTATGCTGCCATGGGCCAGGGGACTACGGAGAACTAGGAAAGGGCCCCAGAGCAGACCCTTCCCTCCTGTCTTCAGGGTGAGCACAGCCCCCCCAATACCTGCACAACACATCTCAACACACCTGGAGAATGGAGCTGTGGATGCCAGTTCCTCTCCCCCTGGCCCCCTGCCCCCTTCAACGGCTGTGAAATGCATTGTTTAAAAGTTGAAACCAAAGCAGTCTTGACAGGAATATAAAACACCACAACCTTTCTTTGAGAAGTGGGGAGTTTGGTCACTGCTGGCCCCGATCCCCTCTTCCATCATTAGAAAGTCTGACACACAGTGCGATGAGGAAGCTGGCTCCTATGGTAGGCCAAGCTGATATTTTAAGTATGACCTTTAAATAGGGCCATTGGCAATGCCAATAAGGAAACATTCCCAGGAAGGAGAGTGAGGTGAGCCTACAGCTCATGCAGAACTAACTGCAGAAGAACAGACCTGAATTGATCCAGTGAGACTCTTGGCCAGCTGGTTCTGTTCTAAGACTCAAGTGTGCCCACAGAGAGAAGCATGGTTTCTGACTAACCTCAACCCGACCTTCTTTGTCTTTGGTTTCCCCAAATCTTTCCTTCCCTTACTTTGTATTCCTTCATGGACGTAAGTTAAGGTCCATTTCATTAGAAATTGAGCACTTACTAGGTGTGTAAGTCTCTCCAACCCTAAGACAATCTTCGGCCACATGGAACTCAAGACTGATCCATACAAGGCAACTTACCTATGACTACATTAACATTACAATATATATAAAACATTAAAAAGAGGGGCGCCTGGGTGGGTCAGTGGGTTAAAGCCTCTGCCTTCGGCACAGGTCATGATCTCAGGGTCCTGGGATCGAGCCCCACATCAGGGTCTCTGCTCAGCAGGGAGCCTGCTTCCTCCTCTCTCTCTGCCTGCCTCTCTGCCTACTTGTGATCTCTCTCTCTCTGTCAAATAAATAAATAAAATTAAAAAAAAAAAAAGTTAAAAAGAAAAGGGTTGAAATACATCCAGTAATTTTTTTTAAGACAAACCGTTTCAAAAGATATACTTAAGAAGTTAAAAAACATAGCCAAACATTGTGTATTTCTTTATTATCCAAAGAAACAGCCACTATTTTTTAGTTAATCTATGATAATTGTAAGAAATAAAATAATAGTAAGAGGGTAAGAGTCCCTTTAACTATCATGCTCAAGAGATAGCTGCCATTAACAGTTTGGAGCATATTCTTACAGAATGCACACATGCTTTCTAAAACATAAATGGTTGCCTGCGATGTTTCCTATATATGGCCGATCCCACTAGTGGTACCCTACCACCCCTTATGCCCCTTTCCTTAAAGGCATAAGGGGTGGTAGGGTACCACTAGTGGGATCGGCCACTACACACCTAGTAAGTGCTCAAGGAGATAAAAAATCTCTCTTCCCTCAGGCTGTTGTGGGAATTAAATGAGCAAACACACAGGAAGAGTTTGGCACAGAGAGAGGGCTAAACAAGCATTAGCTATTACTACTGTGGTTACCATTCGCTTTTGAAAAAGACCAAAGTGCCTGCTCTATCGATTATGATGAGGCTAAAAACAGGAAAGACTTGGAAAGCTACAGGAATTCTAATGTCACACAGCCTAATAAGGACACTGTCCCCCCAAACATTGGGGTATGAAACTATAATATGATAGTAGTTCTACATGTATTGCCACGGGAAACCAATCCCCAGCAGTCACTAGACGGTCAAGGATGTGTAAGAAAAGATCTCCCCTAGGATTAAAGAAATGAACTAAACTGGATGTTACCGGAAGCTGCAGACATGCAAGAGATCCATGTGAATCCCACACCTTGTTAAGTGAACACACAAGCCTACACGGATGGCACTCCTGTAACTTCTAGATGGTTCTCATGGTCCCTTTCCTGGGGCCACGGAGGGCTGCTGGAGGGCAAGCTACATTTATATGAACACTTCCTCTTACAGGACTTACCACCAACCAAGAACGTTCATAGACCCAAGCCATCTGGGGCAGAGTCTAGGTTTTATTTCCTCCTGGGCCAACCCAGTATCTGGCGCATAGTAAACATCCCATAACTAGGAGCCCGATGTTTCCTGAAAGTCTCTCTATTAGTCAGAGGCAGGCTTCACGGACTGGCTGGGAGAGTAGAGGACAGGCAGAAAGCCTAGGGCAGGAGACTGTGTATCTGGCTTTTACCCTCTCCGGGTTGTTCCAGCGTCCACAGCTACCAGCACTCCGCCATTTTGAAATATACATTCCCCCTGGGATGAGCCACAGCTACTAAGTTCTGGAAAATCCTCCTGGGCTGCAGCTTTGCCACTGAACTCAGATAGTCTAAATTTAGACATGCCATTTTACAAGTTGATTACATCAGGCGCTGTGATGCCTTATACTTTATAAGTTTTCTGCAACAGGAAAAATAAATATTTTTGATTTATTGATATCTCTTCTGTAAGTTGAGTGGTTGATATAATCTCTTGGTACTTTCTGAGACAGGGGTGGGTGACTTGGGGGGTGCTGCGGAGGGCGAAAAGTAGGGAGTTGTGTTTTTCAAAGACTTGTGACAAAGCAAGATGCTTTTCAGATTTTATATATTATATATGTATGTATATATACATATATGTTATGTGTATTTGTGTATATACATGTATACACGCATACACACACACACAATTTTCTACAAGGTATGAGAGAAGTATGGGGAAAATTTCCACCTGCCACTAAACTGTGATTCAAACTCTCAGCCATTTTTTTCCCACTGAGGCTAGAACCACAGCCAGTGTCAGGTCTGAGAAGTCATTCCCAAGTCAATAGCCCCAGGAAAAACCCTTTCCACAAGAAGTGGAACTGTCAGATTGGAATTTCAGTGGTTATTTCCATGCCTTGGACTGGCTCTCAAAGTGTTTCTGTAGGACAGATTCCAGACACTGGATCTGTGTAACAGAGACTGTCGGGCCTTACGGTGTTCAGAGGAGGGAGGAATCCCATCAGGCTGGGCAGAGGGTCGCTGGGGAAGCACGCTGAGAGTGAAAAGTGGGGAGAGAAGCGAGGACTGCAGAAGCCTCTGATTCTGGCCCATGCAGGCCATGAATTTCCCCATCAGATTTTCTCTGGAGGCCTATTACAGGCAGGAACCTTGCCCATCGTGGTGTCTCTGTCGCTAAGCCAGGAAATCCACTACCCTTGCCCTCATCCGCCTTTCTAGAGCCTCGGGAGGCGGCATGTGCCCAGCATTCCTGCCCAGCCTACCATGGGTCCAGTCCCCATCCTGGCAGCGTTAGGCTCCAGGAGAGACAAGAAGCAAACCCCGACTATCCAGCAAACTTCCACTGCCTGTTCGCCATGTGCCGGGAGCTGCGTCAGGCCCCAGAGATACACCAAAAGGAGAGGCATAGATTTTTGCCTTTTTTGTTGTTGTTGTTGCCTATTTTGCCTATTTTCAAGGAACAGCAGTAACACGCAGGTGGTATTTTGTGTTCTGCTTTTTCACAGAACAATGCCTCCTATGCATTTTTCTGCAATTGGATTCGTGATAAGCTTGAGGTGTCTATACAGCCTTGACAACAAGGTAGTCAGAAAATGTAAAATTTAAATATCACGCTGGGTAAGACACAATTATCTCCATAATTGTCCATTATACTGCGCTTTTATTGGATATTTAGATTTGAAACTTGCCACTATTTTGATATTATTTTTCCACTATTTTGCTATTTTGTAATACTCCAATGAATGTCTGTGGGTATATGTTATTTTTTTTCCTCAGGGAAAAATACAGGATAGTGGAAAGCATATATATTTTACAGCCAGATAGATTTGGGTTCAAATTCTAGGATTTGAAATTGCTTAGGATCAGATTGCTTAGGATCTATGTGACCTTGGGCAAGTTCCCTCACCTGGAGACACTTCAGTTTCCCTTCTGTAGAAAGCCATCAACGTCACTTATCCCAAGGGACAGTGGTGAGGATTATTCAGTGCTGATGGGTAAAACCATTTTGAGATAGATCTGGATTTAAATTCTGGCTCTCTTGCTTAACCTGGACAAGATACTCAACTTTTTTTTTTTTTTTTTAAGATTTTATTTATTTATTTGTCAGAGAGAGAGAGAGAGCACAAGCAGGCAGAGAGGCAGGTGGAGGCAGAGGGAGAAGCAGGTTCCCTGCTGAGCAAGGAGCCCGATGTGGGACTCGATCCCAGGACCCCGGGATCATGACCTGAGCTGAAGGCAGCTGCTTAACCAACTGAGCCACCCAGGCGTCCCAAGATACTCAACTTTTGTTAAACTGTTTCCCTCTCTGTGAAATGGAAATTCAAGTGCATATGTAATGAGGTTCTTGGGACAATTAATTAAATACATATGACATGTTTAGTACAGTGCCGAGTACACAGTAGGGGATCAATAAAATTTAGCTGTCATTATCACAGTAATTACTGTTATTACATAAAAAGGCAGCACTTAATAAATGCTGGTCCGTCAGACTCCTACCTCAGATTCCTACTAATGAGAAATATCCAAGAATTGGAGACTGGGTCAAAGGTAAGGCATATGTTCATAGGCAGCGCCATATTGTTCACCAACAGTATGATCAATCTATCCATTCCATGTCCATCCTCACCAACAGTTTTTATTCTGTTATTTTTAAGTACTTCAATTTTCACTTCTTTATTACTGTGAGGGTGAACATTTTCCCATAACGTTTTGTTTACTGTTGGGATATCTTCTAGCATGAACATCTTATTTCTAACTCGTGCCTGTTTATCAGTTGGAATCTTGGTGCTTTTCTTTAATATTTGAATAAACTCTTTATGTATTAGGAACATAATATTTAATGCAAGTACTTTCCCAGTAAGCTGGGGCCAGAGAGGGCTGGTAGCAATCCAGGAGGACCAGGGCTAGATCTGTGTGCTGAGGAGCATTTCTATGGGTGGGGGTATTAGGTCTTGTGTGGGGAACTCAACTACTCCCACATCAATCTCTGGGCATCTCTAGTCCCTGCATGACACTGTAGTTCTAGGTTTCTAACTATAGGATAGTTCTTAGTTGTCCTGTAGACACTTCATAGTGTCTACAATCATAGACATAACTGAACTCCTTGGTTGTCCCTCAACCAGCAAACTTTCCAAACTTCTCCATTTGGTCCCTTAATGTCCGAGCCAAGTTATTTGGCCACTGTTTCTCATTACAAGTACTCCCCCTCCCTGCCCCATTTTCCAAAGTTTGCGTTAGGCCACTTCACTTTTATGAAAGACCTACACTGGTCCCTGTTTTTGCCAACCAAATGGAATCCGAAGAGCATTTTTGCTTTTATGAAAAAAGGTAAAAAGCCAAACTAGAGTTTAGCCTATGTTTTGCAGGGAGGCAGCCCACAGCCCAAGCAGCCAGAATGGCATAATACCAAGCTTCTTCTCGAAGGAGCCACACTCAGCACCTCAGCACCAAAGCCGCAATGTCTTTTTTTTTTTTTAGTGGTTTATTTTTTTTTAACTTTTAAAAAAGATTTTATTTTTTTATTGAGAGAGAGCACAGTGGGGAGGAGCAGAGGGAGAGAGAGAATCTCAAGCAGACTCCCTGCTGAGCGCAGAGCCCTACCTGGGGCTATATCTGACCACCTGAGATCAGGACCTGAGCCCAAATCAATCAAGAGTCAGATTCTCCACCCACTGAACGGCTCAGGCGCCCCCAAGCTGCAGCAGTCCTGAAATGTGTGAACGTCTGGGCTTTATCTTGATTTATTTCGTGTATCACTTATCAAAGATGCGTCCTAAGGTTTCAGAAAAGCCTAACAGAGGTTATTTTTGGTGTCTGGGAATGCCCAAAAATGTTTCCATATGAATTCATGATAATCGCTTCTTTCCTTTATGCTGTGTGGGCTTATGAAGCTTTTGTAGGAAATGCTTTATTTTTGGATAACGGGGAAAATCTGCAGAGCAAAAAACCCTCCTGGTCTCTCACATGGGCCTGTGGTACGGTCTCTTAAATAATACTCTTGTATGAGAAGTCACGTGTTCTGACTTTTGATTTGGAAAATCTGATCATACATATCAAGAAAATGAGCTGAGGCAGCCAAGTTGACATGTTATCTCTGGCCTTCTTCACATGCCCGTGTCTGCTACTGAAACCCAAGCACGTGAGCTGGTACTAAGCAGAACAACGCCCGGGAGAGGGCCATCCAGTGATGGGTGTCTGACCACGGGATTCAGGAATTAACCAGTGGGGAGGAAAGTACTAGAAATAATTGCCTTCAGCATTTGGCCCAAGTGTCCGCTGTCCTTCAATTATTTTTGTATTTTAATGGTGACATTTTTTAAATTATTGGGGTAATTATTTGTAACAGTTTAATCATTAGCAGTATTGATTTTGTCTTAGCATTACGCCTTTTTCTGTTGATGCCCTAGTTACAATACGAGTGCCATGCAATCAGAAAGGGTGTTTCAGCCTTCCTTCTGAGGCCCAGCCCAATGGTGGTGCCCACTACGTGTAGCTCCAGGTCCCCCTAAAGGCGGCTGTCCTGGGCACCATGGACTGCTACTGAGGAAAACACAACAGGGCAAGCAGCAGGTCAGATATAAAAAGTCAAAATTCCCTTGAATGAAAATTAAACTAAAGAATCTCACTATTTCTAAGACCATAGTTCATGAGAAGCACGCTGATAATAACATCCTAAGTAGACGCTTTCTCCTGTCATTTCCTAATTCTCCCTTCAATTTCCCCAGATATACATACTGGATCACTTAAGAAGCCCCATCCACTCTAGAGACAACAAACACCTCCAAGGACACACACTGAGAGCCATCAGTTCCTTAGTCCTTTTGGAAAATGTGTTGGAAACAAACTACATACAATTCTAAATTTCTCCTTCCCCAGGCTGGGTGTCCTGTGTGTAGGGCACCAGCATATGTGTGGGTCCACACACATGGATGCGTGGGGGTGTGGCACCCTGTGCCCACATAGTGAGGAAATGAGGGAGCCTATTTTTCTAAAAGCTGAGTATGATGGTATGAAAAACACATCCTGACCCCTCAAATATTCGTTTCTCCCCATAGGAGCTGTATCTGCTGGAGAGGAGTGAAGATAGGGCTTTGAGCCCCGTGTATTCTAACTGCTTCTACAAAGACCAACTAGGGTTTTCCTATGTGAAGAGTATCTTTGGAGGTTTTTTTTTGGGGGGGGGGGGCGTTGGCCAGTGGAATCTTTGGAAGGAGGTGGAAACCTAGAACCGACATCACCAAGAAGTTGCTCGCAAACAAAATGGCTTTTTAAATTCCAATCAAGGATGTACTTTTTGGTCCAAGAGTGATGCCCGGAAACCCCTTCCACAGGCAACTGGAGAAGGCCTTGAATGGGTCTATTCTAGAATTGGTGAGCAAGTCCTTGTATTCATTCCAGGACCACACTTTCCCAGCAGAAAAACTGGTTAATTTACATCCCAGGCAATTGCCTGTGGATATCATTCTCAGGTATCTAAACCTGTAACACTGTATGGTAAGGTCATGGGTGAAATTTCGCAGCAACTTCTCCCCAGGAGCACCACAGGGAAGGAGACCCACCCATTCCAGCCACTCCGCGCGCCCCAGTCGGAGGACGGCTCACTCCACACAGCACGGCAAGTTCCTGGAACTGTGGCCTTTTGGGTGGGACCCCTTCGCCGCCAGCGAGATGCCGCCTCTCCCCGGCGCCGCTGGCGGTCGGCGTGGGGTGGAGAGAGGCGTCTCTGGGGCTGCGGGCGAGTGTGCGGGGTGAGGGCGGACCTCGGGGAGGACATGGGCAAGGAAGCACGTGGGTGCGCGCCGGCCAGGATTCTGCCCCATTTCTCCCGCCCACCCGGCCTACGCGACCGCCCGGGGGGCACCTGAGCGCGCGGCAGGGCGTCGTCTGGCTGCCCCCGCAGTCTGGACCCCTGCGGCCTTGCGTCTCCCGCCCGGGGCGCCGCACCTCCGCGGCACCCATCCCGGGAGAAACGCTCCAGAAAACCTGCCAGCACGGCGAGGGCAGGGTCGCTCCCCAGGGCCCAGGGCCCCGCAGGCTGGCCAGTCGGGGATGCGGCGCGTGGGCAGAGCACCAGCCGCGCATCCCACGGTCGGTAAGAGCGCAACCGAGCGCAGCTTCCCCCGCGGATGCTGCGCGTCCCGGGCCCGGACAGGTGCGCCGCGAAGGCTCTGCGCCTTCCTCCCCGCGCGCCGCGGCTGGCGATTTAGGGGGGACCCGGGCGACCCCTGCGGGCGCCAGGCCCCTGCAAAAGAGAAAAGAACTCGTTCTGTACCTGATCCTGTCCTTCTCTGCCCTCTGTAGCTCCTCATTTCTTTCCAGCACCTGAAGGATCTTCCTGGCTTCTTCGTCGTTTAAGAAGCTGAAATCAAACCCCTGAGGAACTTTCGTCATGTTCTTTACTGTGCGTGAATTACACTGAAGCTTCTTGGCGCCTTCTGTTAGGAAGACATTTTTCAAGGTAGAGAAGACCTGTTTCGAAACTTGATCCTGCAGCCAATAAGAAGTCCGTCCCTTTGAAAACCTAAAACCACAAACTTAGGGAACGGCCCACACCGACGGGCTCATTTCGACAACACCTTAACGACCTGTTTCTGCAGCCTATCCAACCGAGATGCAAAGCGAAAGGCTGCGCTGAGAGAGGGAACCAATCCCATTCCAAAGGGAGGGCCCTTGCTAGTCTCCTCCCTCCCCATTACCCCTCCACCGCCTATCAAACTTGTTAAAGTAACAATCCTTCCTATTTCGGCACCTAAATGAGACCGGAGCTTAAAGGTTGGCGCCAACATAGTGTTTGCTTTTGCCGATGCTGTTTGCTCTCTGAACTCCAGCTGGACTAATAAAAGGAGTGCAAAGGAATGAGATCTACAATTAATCCTCCTTTTCAGTAAAGAGCCCATGGAAGTAGAATTGCAGTGGGAGCTTTAGATCTGGTACAAGAGTTACCCCATTTGAGAGGATGTGGAGAAAGGGGAACCCTCTTACACTGTTGGTGGGAATGCAAGTTGGTGCAGCCACTTTGGAAAACGGTGTGGAGATTCCTGAAGAAATTAAAAACAGAGCTACCCTATGACCCTGCAATTGCACTACTGGGTATTTACCCCAAAGATACAGATGGAGTGAAAAGAAGGGCCCCATGTACCCCAATGTTCATAGCAGCAATGGCCATAATCGCCAAACTGTGGAAAGAGCCAAGATGCCCTTCAACAGACGAATGGATAAAGAAGATATGGTCCATATATACAATGGAATATTATACCTCCATCACAAAGGATGAATACCCAACTTTTGTATCAACATGAACGGTACTGGAAGAGATTATGCTGAGTGAAATAAGTCAAGCAGAGAGTCAATTATCATATGGTTTCACTTACGTGTGGAGCATAAGGAAAAACATGGAGGACACTAGGTGAAGGAAAGGAAAGGTGAATTGGGGGAAATTGGAGGGGGAGACGAAACGTAAGAGACCATAGACTCTGAGAAACAAACTGAGGGTTTTGGAGGGGAAGGGGGTGGGGGGTTGGGTGAGCCTGGTGGTGGGTATTGAGGAGGGCACATATTGCATAGAGCACTGGATGTGATGCATGAACAATGAATCTTGGAACACTGAAAAAAAAAAAGAGTTACCCCATTTGAAAAACCCAGAAGGGCTGAAACTGACACCCTTCCCTGGAAGGCGTCATCCCTGGAAATGAGTTCTTTGCCAAGCTTTCCATCTCACAGACTCATCCTCCTGCAAAAGTCATTATCAAGCTTTAGGGGAAAAAAACCAAAAACTTTAAAAAACCACAAGATAGTTTGTGGTCTTTTAGGAGAAGACGGCCCTGCGGGCAAGGGATGATGAAAATCACCTGTTTGTAGTTTTCTCTAAGATTTGATAATCTTAATAATTTCAGAGAAGTAACTCAAGTGCCACTTTCAAACACCTAATCCTCTGATTAAAGCAAAATGGAATCCTTTGAAACCACAGACATAGCTTTCCTAGAAAGTATTATTCAGAGATAGGATGGAAGTTTCTAAATGTATTCATATATATATACATACTTTTTAGAAAGTATTGTAGCAGGAGCACTGGGGTGCAGGAGTGCTTGGCTCCAGAGGTCCCAAATGGACCAGATTTGGCCACTCGCCACTAACAAATTCCAAAGGCAGAGAAATGAGTGGTGGTGAAACAAAAAAGGTGGTGAAACAAAAAAAGTGGTGGTGAAACAAAAAAGGTGGTGAAACAAAAAAAGTGGTGAAACAAAAAAGGGTGAGGCCAACACTGGGAAAACAGTGCACTAGCATCTCAAAGACTGCCTCCAAAGTACTGAAAATATTCCCGAGTTTAGATAAGAAAATTATGGAAGAAAGATCAGTGGGTACATGCAGGGGGGCCGTCAAGGTCAGGTCGGTCACGGTCTTCGGTCAGTCATGTGGGGTCTTGCTGGCTCAGGGCAGTCCTTACTGTTCCAGAGGGTAGTTCAGGTCCTACCAGGGGACGCTTTGCTCTCAGGGTCTTTCACTCGAGTTAAGAGATAAACTGGAAAGGACTCAATCAGAAAGTACAGACACTATAGAATGGAGATGGTTGAAGTTCCTCTTTGAGCGTCAAGCCTTTGGAAGAAAACGTGTTTCTTTCATCTTAACTTTTGGCACAAAAGTAACTTTGTCAGATCAATTTGCCTGCCCCAGAGCCTTCATTTGGTTGCTCCTTACACCGTGGTGAGCATTGCTAACATTTAAAGTGTACTTCCGTATTGTCTCTTTTCATGGCAAATTGACCCAATAAAGATTTTGTATCTATGACAAAAACATAATGTCAAAAATGGCTATTTACGTCTTGGCCTCTGGGTCCTCTCCTCACTTTGGTCATTGTTATTTAAGACATGTCTGGGCAGGTCCCCATTCAAATAGTAACTTTCCGTGGGTGGCTGTTTGTTACTTCTCTGAAGCAGGAACTGATTGGGTTCACCAATGCTGTACAACACACGAAACTTCTTTTAAAATAGTCTCTGTGTTAATGATGGTGGATTAGGAGTGTGGCTTATATACGATGTCCATTTTTTTCTACTGGTTAATGTGTTCATTTCTTCCACATACATATGGGACTTCTTCATGTGGGCACTGGTAGGCTTTTATCCTGTTCCTGGTTTTTCCTCCCAAAAAATTGATGCAGCCAAGAGAACCACTGATCTATCGCGTACTTGACTGAATGTCTGAATCGTTGTCACCTAAAGTCACCTATGACTCCAGGAGGCCTTTGAACATCATCTCCATAGACTGGAGACTGTTTTCCCAGAGGTTTCTGCCCTTCCCCCAGCGGGCTGCGGGGTGAGTCTGGGAGTTAGCTCCCAGTTAAACAAGCAAATACAAGTCAGCTTGAATGTCAGGTGTTGCTAACAGGCCTTTGTTAGTAAACAAGAGACGAAACTCTGAGAAGGGAGCGCCCATAGATGTTCCTTTCCGTTCTCAGCATTCTAATTGTTCAGTGAATAGCTTGGCAAATCCATGTAGAAAAGTGTTTTTTTGTTACCCCTGAGGCATCAGTTCTGAACCCTCAGTAGCAGAATAAGGATTCCAGGGAGAACAGCAGCTCCAACTCTCTGAACGTTAGTTTTGTTTGTTTGTTTTTGTTTTTCTACAAAAGCAAGGATAGCAATAGAACCCACTTTGTAAGATTATTATAGAAATTCACTGAGATGATGCACATCCGTCAGTTAACAAGGTCAGTGCTCAGTAAAGAGTAGCTATTAATAATATTCTTTGCACATAGAGCAGCCTACAATTTTAAAAGTAACATTTCTGCTGACTACAGAAGTATGACTTTATGAAAGTTTGGGCAAAACTGAAAAATAAAATGCAAGAGTCAAACAGATGGAAATAAAAAAAATCTCAGTTTTGGGGCGCCTGGGTGGCTCACTCGGTTGAGCGTCTGACTCTTGATTTTGGCTCAAGTCATGATCTCAGGGTCATGAGATCGAGCCACGTCGGGCTCCGTGCTCAGTGGGGAGTCTGCTTGAGATTCTTTCTCCCTCTCCCTGTGCCCCTCCCCCTACTTGCGCACAGGCACTCTCTTTCTCTCTCTCTCTCTCAAATAAATAAATAAAATCTTTTTTAAAAATTTCAGCTTCATTACTGGTAAGTTAACAGAAGAATATGACTTGGTCCTACAGGGAAATGGACTCAGTAGTACTACCCTTTCCAAGGCTATACCTTGGGGCAGAGCACCAGAGGGAGATTTGGCTGTAGGGAGTAGATCTAATTATTGCTAGGAAGGTGATAGAAGAATGCCACTGAGTGCTTCAAGCTTTCCGCTGGATTAATTCCATCCAGTCCAAAAGCGTGGATCAAGGAGTTTCCTACACTTACCACCCTCTAGTCAGATGACTTACTCCTCCTCTACCCTAAGCAGTAAGTAAGGATCAGGGAGGGAAGCTGAGAACTTACTCCAGTCATGGAAGTCCCCTTACAGAAGAATGTGGCAATGGGTGTTCATTATATAAAAATGTAAGAATATGGAAAAGAGAGAAGAAAGTATCAATTATCTATAATCCAACTACTAGTTTTATTTTTAATATTTGTATTTGCATCTTTATATACTCCCCTTTTCCAAATATATCCAAAGAATGGCATTATATTAAATACTCTTCTATAATGTCCCTTTTCATGGCTGCATAGATTCCCTAGGATAAGGAAGTACCATGATCCTTTGAATAATAGAAACATTATGCAAAATTCATAAAGACTTCTGGAGTGTTGGGCCTTCTGAGTGGCTCAGTTGGTTAAGCGTCTGCCTTCAGCTCAGGTCATGATCCCAGGGTCCTGCTCAGCAGGGAGTCTGCTTCTCCCTCTCTCCTTGCCCCTCCCGCCCCACTTGTGCTCTCTCTCTCTCTCAAATCCATAAATAAAACCGTTAAAAAACAAAAGACTTCTGGAATGTTTGAACAAGTCACTGAACCCTAATGTGACAGTGGAAGTATGGTTCTAAAACTTAGAGTATCATAAAAGGCAACGGGATAAGGGCCTTGTGTTCTCTCACATCAGAAGTCAGTATATGCAAGGTCTAGCTCTCAAAATCTGCATCACAAAACCCAAAAAATCTGGCCAAATCAATGAATGGAGCAATACACACTTACTTTTCATCCTAGTCCCAGACATTCAATTCTGCCTCCCCCCCACCCCCCACATCCTCCACCGTAAGGGGCTATCAGGGTTCCTATTCTATCTGAAGGATGAAGGAGGGAAGCAGGGGACTCTGAGATTTATACAAACACCCTATATCTACTCCAAAACTCAAGATGTAAACCATTTCCCAAGGCATTATATGAATCGACTGTTATCCGGACAGCCAACTTGAGAAAGCTAGGTCAATAAATAAACACACAAACCCCAAAACACAGTATCCTTTCCCTTGTTGCTATAGATGCAGGAAAAAAATCCCAAGGAAAATGCCAGTATATCAAAGATAGAATGCATTCAAAATGACTAAGTAGAGTTTATTCCAGAAATATGAGAAGGTTTTAATATTAACATATTTTCAAAAGAAGAATATCACGTCATTAACTCTTTGGTGAAATTCGAGACCACCTTTGGAGAGAACCAAATTATAGTAAGTTAAATTTTAAGCCCTAATTTTTTAGAATTAGAAGCATATTTCCTTGTTGTGGGAAGGAATGTGTGTGCCTGGCAATACCAATATCATAATTAATGGCAAGTCAATTAGGTGGAAACAAATCATACATATCTGTTATTTCCTGCATTATTGTTCTGGTGGTTCTGGTTGGTATAATAAAGAAAGAAAAAGTAATGAGTGTAACACTCAGAAAAGGAAAAAAAAAAAAAAACTGACCATAGTTGGTGACTGTCTCCTTACAAAATCCCAAGGAAATCCATCTAAAAACGACTAGAACTGAAAAGAGAATACATATAAATGGTCACTGTACTGATTCATTCCACAGATGTTTATGGAATGTCTAGTATGTGTTCGGAAATGTTTTAAATATTACATAAACAGTGTTAGGATAAAGTGTCTGCCTTCAAGAATGGTACATTCTAATAGGCAGAGGGAAAAAATAAGAAACAAATGAACATGAATGTAGGATGTGGTAAGTGAACCGAGATAACAGGGTGGTAGGTAGGAAGGGTGGAGGGGGGTCATGACTCCAGCCAAGGCTTCGATGAGGTGCCATATGAGCTGAAACCAGAAGTCACGGAAGCCAGATAGGTGAAGAGCTGGGAAAATAAATATACATTATGTTCTCAAAGGGGCTTACATTTGAAGAAAATTTGGGTCAAACATAGACTTATCTAGCTATTTGTAAAATGTTCTGAACCTACTTCACCTTCACGCAATAAATAATCCCTTGAGTTCCCTGCCCCAGGCAATGTGGCTCTGTGGCTAAGGGCACTTAATATTTACTCAGCCTGCTGTGTGTCCGGCCAAGTGCCAGGTGCTGGAAACACAGAGGTACAAAGACAAACAAGGTCTCAGTCCTCATGGAGTTTGCATTCCTGAGGGAAGAGACAGTATATGAGTCAATAAACAGAAGATTTACCAAGTATGATAAGTGCTGTGAAAAAAATTAAGAGTGACGTGAGGGAGAACAACTTCAGGGAGAAGGGGACTACCTTCCATGGGGCAGTCAAGAGGGTCACCCTGAACGCTGACGTGTAATTGGAGATCTGAAGGGTGTCATGAATCCAACCTTGGTAAGAATCAGGCAAAGTGCTTTCCAAGAAGAGGCCAAGTGCAAAGAGCTTGAGGTGGGAGAGAGATTGAAACTCTGGGCTGATGTCTCTGGACATGGTGGTAAATGGGAGCGTAGGGAGGGGAGGGATAGTTGGCCTAATAATATAAGCAAGGCAGGCCAAGGCAAGGGACTTTAGATCTTATTCAAAGAACATGGGCTAGGAGTCAGAAGTCCTTAGTTCAAGCTCTGTTTACATAATTTACTAGTTGTGTTACTTTGGGTGGTTCTGTCACACTTCGTTATCTGTGAAGTGAGAGTAATAATTGTACCCACCTCATAAGGTTGTGGAATTAAATGTGATAATGCATATAAAGTGCTTAGCACATTGCTCTAATAAAATGATGTGGGAGACAGAAACATGAAGAGGCAGAAACAGATTCAGGCACAGAGAGTGTCCTCCCCAGCCAGGTAGCTGGTTGAATTCTGCTATTTCCTCCTCACACTTGGCCAGCTTCCAGGATAAGAAGAAATTTCCAGGTACTATCATTTGTCTCCATCTTGTTTCAAGATAGAGGGAAATCCTACTTGTGGACAGAACTCATCTCAAATCATTTGAGACATAAGGATTAAAATAGTTTTAAATCATAAATATAGCATGATGAGAGAAAAAAGATATTTATAATCCTGTCATCCTAATTCAAGGGGTATTTTTTTCATGTTTGAATGTCATCCTAAAATTCTTGCACGTGTGTGTGTGGGCGGGCGAAGATAGTATTATAATCACAACCGTATACACACACGCACACACACACATATTTATTCCTCAGTTGTAATCACAGTAAACATTTTGATAAAGGCTTTTAATATTGTTACTAAAAGACCTCTGTAGAAGATGATTTCACAATCTAGTAGGATCAAAAAATAATTTTGGAGATTCTTTGAGAATTTTAAAGTGTTTTATAGATAAAAGATGATTGATGTTTCTTGTAATACCGCAGTAACCAGTTGGAGCAGGTTACAGTATTCATTCTTTGGAAATTCCTACAACAATTCCGCCTATCTCCACTGTGGTGGCTTTTCCTTTCAGAAGAAGGTGTCTTTCCAATAACAACTTCTAAGTACACATCAAGGGACATCTGGAAAAGAAATCTTTTTCATTTGTTGTTGGGGAATCTTCTCACCAGTAAAGGAAGCAGAATAAGTGAGAGCACTCACAATGATGATGGGATGGACACTTTGATAACTACTGCCAACCTTGGGGGAAAGCATGCTATCCCAACTCTCAGTAGATTTTATTTTATTTTTATTTTATTTTATTTTATTTTATTTTATTTTATTTTATTTTATTTTATTTTACTTTACTTTACTTTACTTTATTAAAGACTTATTTATCTGAGAGAGAGAGGAATGGGCAGGGGAAAGGGACAGAGGGAGAGGAAGAGAGAAACACAAGCAGATTCTGTGCTGAGTGGGGAGCCAGATGTGAGGCTCAATCCCACAACCCTGAGACCACAACCTGAGCCAAAATCAAGAGTTGGATGCCCAACCAACTGTACCACCTAGGCACTCCTTTAGTAGATTTTAAAAAATGCTCAGTTCCTCACTTCCTCAAAATCAAATGCTTTTATTTGTTTGCTTCCATAGTACTAATCCATCAAACTTGACTTTACTCTTTGAGTCCAGGAGATTGCTATCTGGGGAACATGGGAAAGAGAGGTGAGAAGAGAAGACCCTTCCTATATGTCTCCTGCTATACTGCATGGAAAGGTGGGGGAAAGTGGGATGGGAAGATTGAGGAAAAATTTTAATACAGAACACTGATCTTGGCATCTTCCAAGCTTCAAAGAAATGTCCATCAGAATGACATAAGTGAGGGGCGCCCGAGTGGCTCAGCTATTAAGCGTCTGCCTTCGGCTCAGGTCATGATCGCAGGGTTTTGAGATCAAGCCCCACGCGGGGCTCCTTGCTCAATGGGAAGCCTGTTTCTCCTCTCACATGCCTTCTGCTTGTGTTCCCTCTCTCCCAAATAAATATATTTTTTTAAGATTTTATTTATTTGACAGAAAGAGATCTAGCAAGAGAGGGAATACAAGCAAGGGGAGTGGGAGAGGGAGAAGCAGGCTCTCCACTAAGCAGGGATCCCGATGTGGGCTCTATCCCAGAACCCTGGGATCATGACCTGAGCTGAAGGCAGACGCTTAACGGCTGAGCCACCCAGGCGCCCCCCCCCCCCAAATAAATAAAATCTTAAAAAAAAATGAATGAAATGAGTGAGATTGAAAACTACATTTTCCTTTCCCTATCCACGGGTGTGAAACAGCCTCTTTGCAACCTCTAATTAAGTGGACCATTATGGTTAATTAATATACCACTTATATCTAAACAAATGGTGACTCAGACTAAACTGGAAGCTTTTTCAAAACCTGTGCATTTTATGGAACAGAATAGAAAACCCACAAATAAATCCACAATTATATGGTCAATTAATCTTCAACAAAGGAGGAATGAATATCCAATGGAAAAAGACAGTCTCTTCAACAAATGGTACTGGGAAAACTGTAGAGGGACAAGCAAAAGAATGATACTAGACCGCTTTCTTACATCATACACAAAAATAAACTCAAAATGGATTAAGGACCTAAATGTGAGATTTGAAACCATAAAAGTCCTAGAAGAGAACACAGGCAATGATTTCTATGACATTGGTTGTAGCAACCTCCTTCTAGATGTCTCCTGAGGCAAGGGAAACAAAAACAAATATTAGCTATTGGGACTACACCAAAATAAAATCTTCCGCACAGCAAAGGAAACAACCAATAAAACTAAAAGACAACCTACTGAATGGAAGAAGATATTTACAAATGACATATCCAATAAAGGGTTAGGATCCAAAATATATAAAGAATTTCGACAACTCAACATTCAAAAACAGAATAGTCTAAAAAATGGGCAGAAGACACGAACATTTTCCCAAGGAAGACATCCAGATGGCCATCAGACACATGAAAAGATGTTCAACATCATTCATCATCAGCGAAATGCAAATCAAACCCACAGTGAAATATCACCTCACATCTGTCAGGATGGCTGAAATAAAGAACACAAGAAACAACAAGTGTTGGGAGGGTGTGGAGAAAAGGGAACCCTCATGCACTGTTGGTGGGAATGCAAAAGGCTGCAGCCATTGTGGAAAGCAGTACTGAGGTTCCATCAGAAGTTAAAAATAGACCTACCTTATGATCCAGTAATTGCACTACTGGATATTTACCCCCAAAATACAAAAACACTAATTCAAAGGGATGCATGTACCTTTGTGTTTATAGCAGCAGTATTTATAATAGCCAAAGTAGGGAAGCAGTCCAAATGTCCATCAATAGATGAATGGATAGGGAAGATGTGCCATATATATATATTATATATATATATATTATATATATATGTTATATATATATTCCAATATTCCTATATATATATTCCAATATTCCAATATTCCTATATATACATATGTATATATTCCAATATTCCAATATTACTCAGCCATAAAAAGGAATGAAATCTTGTCATTTGCACAACATGGATGGAGCTAGAGAGTATTATGCTAAGTGAAATGAGTCAGCAAATGCCAAATACCATATGATTTCACTCATATGTGGAATTTAAAAAGTAAAGCAGATGAGCAAAGGGAAAAAACAAGAAAGAGAGACAAACTAAGAAACAGACTCTTAACTATAGAGAACAGACTGATGGTCACCGGAGAGGTGTGGGTGAGGGATGGGTGAAATAGGTGAAGGGAACTAAGGGTACATTGATCATGATGAACACCGAGTAATATATAGAATTGTTGAATCACTATATTGTGCACCTGAAACTAATATGACACTGTATGTTAACTACGCTGGAATTAAAATTTAAACCTTCATTTTTAAAAAATCTGTGCATTTAAAGAGTTTATGAATATATTTGGAATTTTTTCTTTTTAATTTAAAAACCCCATGTTTTAAACTAGATAAAATTGCTATGTGTTTCAAGTGACTAGCATAGTACCAAGATTGTAATCCTTAAAAACTTGTATTGTGATTTAAGTAGGCAAATTTCCATTAAATGGAATTTAATAATTTCATTTCTTGTTTCTAAATTCCTTTCCAGGACCAAGCTCGTGTCTGACTGGAAGAGTTTATGCAGAACCAACTAATCAAGTCTTCCTGAAGTTAACCTCTGTAACTTAATTTGGGTGTATTCTAAGTAATTTTTGGTTCTTCATTGCCTCTCCTAGTCCTTTGTTCTAATTTATGGGGCATGCTTCAAAGAGTGCTTAAACCACCCAAATTTCAGGACTCGAGCCATTACCTCTGCCATAGCAACTGATTATTTTCCTTGGTTCTATTTTCTATTTTGCATGGTTAGCAGTTTATTGTTGCTATAAACCAAATGTTTGTGCCCCACAAAATTTGTGTGTTGAAACCTAGTCCTTGATGTGATGGTATTGGGAAATGGGGTCTTTGGGAGGTGATTAGGCCACGAGGGTTGAGCCCTTAGGAGTGGGATTAGTGCTCTGGGATAGAGACCCCAGGGAGCTCCCTAGGGCTTCCACCTTTCGAGGACACAGCAAGAAGATGGCCGTCTATAAACTAGGAAGTTTTTCTCACCAAGCACTGAATCTGCTGATCCTGGACCACCCAGCCTATAGAACTGTGAGAAATAAATTTCTACTGTTTCTAGACCACCTAGTCTATGGTATTTTGTTATAGCAGCCCAAACATGCTAAGACAATCGTTAAGTACCATGTTGGATGACAAGTCCAATGTTATCAAGTGACTTCACACAAGATAATGATCCCTAAATTTCTACATATGAGCAATTCAAAGAACACAGAAAGTCATTGCTCTGGTTTCAGAAACACGCTAAATCCTCCAGCAAAGCCTGTGGATGGGAAAGAATTGTCTTCCCTAGAGTGACTTCCTGCAATTAACAGAACAATCCTCCCGAAGGTAAAAATATGCCATATTTGCCTGTTGCCCTTGAGTTAGAATGTTTAACTTAAGTACAATTGAGCAGAAATCAATACCCTCTTGAAATGGAGTACCTTCTAGGTCTCGCTAAATCCTATTAAACTAATTATTGTGTGGATGAAAATATGCCAGTGCTTTAATTAACACCATGATACCAATAATCACAGGATGACATGCATCCTATTAGACATTCTTCTAGTCAAGGGGTTTACTAAAATAGACAATTTAAAACAACAAAGAGCATACTTCAACCAATAGTCATAGGAAAGCAAAGGTACTTAACATACCAAGAAATGCAAACTAGAAGAGTATCCCCGAGACTGACTAAGAAATGGTCATGGAAATTTATGATCACACAGGGAACGATCCAAGCTTATAAATGACTATTTATATAATGACAGATGTTCTTCTAATTCTGGGGTCTTTTAAAAAACCTTCAGTACTGGAATTCAACCAGTATTTTTTTTCTCAACAGTGTTTCCCCTTGGTATAAAGAGTTCCCATAGTAATTTCAAATCTTTAAAAATGATAAATAGCAAAAGCTACGGAAGCTTTGTCTTTCTGCTGGAAGTGTAAATATTTGAACATGGAATGATGGGTTCTTTACATCTCTTTTCCATATTTTTTTAAGGCTGGTCTAACTGCCGTAACACAGTAATCATTTAACATGCTCCCTGTCATGAGTTATCAAATCGCTTACTTATACTACTACTCCTTGTATCCTATATCCATCTCCAATGCACACGCCCACACGTTCTTTCTGGGTTATTTCATTAATTCACTGATGGTTATCTTCATTCATTCATTCAACAAAATTTGTATTATGTATTGTACCAGGTACTGTTCTTTACCTTTCTATTCTAGGTTCTTTTACGTTCATTTCCTCCAAATTCCTACCCACCATGGTCATTTTAAGCAGTTATCTTTCCCCACATCCTACATCTCTCTCTCTCTCTTTTTTTTTTTAAAGATTTCATTTATTTATTTGACAGAGAGAGAGAGATCACAAGTAGGCGGGGGCGAGGGGGGAAGCAGGCTCCCCGCTGAGCAGAGAGCCCGATGCGGGGCTCGATCCCAGGACCCTGAGATCATGACCTGAGCTGAAGGCAGAGGCTTTAACCCACTGAGCCACCCAGGCGCCCCTACATCTCTTTTTTGAAAAGTGTATTCTATAGAGAGCTATATTACCCAGCAATTTTCCAGAAAGGCAGATTATCTGGGCTAGATGACTTTTCTTTCATGTAACTTACTGTCATCCTTGGCCTTCTACTTCACTAAAACTATTTTTAACATAAGGTGGGTTTTAAGATCCCAGTAGGATGAGAAAAGAACACAGAAACCCAATGCCTAGTGCAAATACTGTACCAATCATATATCATTTCCCAGGTTGGTTTAAAAACCATATTTTAATGGACATGGTTTCTTTTGGGATGCTGTAAATATTTTGGAACCAGACAGAGGTGGTAGTTGAACAACATTGCGTGTACTCAACGCTACTGAACTGTTCACTTTAAAATACTTAATGTTTTGTTACATGAATTTCACCTCAATAAAAAAATTTTATGTTGAAATTGTCAATGTTCACTAAATTATAAACCTTCCCATCTTCACCCCAATAGTCTAGGGAATATTCCAAATATAAACTCAGTGTATCAAACATAATGTTGTTATTAACTCAGGCTTCTCAAACTGTGAAGCTGAAGTTTAGTCCAGCTGTGATCTCTCACAAGGCACAGCCACTCTGTTCTGACTTACGGCGTGTTTGTTCCACCTGACTCTGAATGCTAGAACAAATGCCTTCACCTATGGGTGGAGAGAACAGTTCCTAATAACACCTAATAACCCTCAGGAGCAAGACTTCCTTATGGATTGACCCCCCCAAAAAAGAAAATCTGTTTCTAGAAGTAGAAACAGAAAAGATTTCGGAGACTGAAGGGAAAAGATGACTGGGATTCTAGAATGATACTGGGAAGGCACGACAAGGCTAGTATCCTTAAGTAAATAAACATTTGATATATCTAGTGGTCCAGGACAGAAAAGAAGATGTTCTGATGGCAATTGATTTATTTTAGAGTAGTTTTTGGAGGTAGGTGGTAATTTTTGCCTAATCGGGGGAATGGCTGAATATTTTTATTCATGAAAGAGAAACTATTTTCCTTTCAGTGAAGTCTTTCCTTATTACTCTACCCAATCTTTTGGCATTTTCTGTATTTACTTTGTGTATATTATTATTACAATTAGAACTTAGAGAAATTTTCTTAATGAGGATGTCTGGACCTCGGTCCCTTTTCTATAAGCAAGTGTCCTGGTTTATAAATGAGAAGATGGGATGGCAACAGGAATGTCCAGAAGATGACTTTTAAAGAAGAGGATACTGACCAAAGGCAGCCAGAAAAACGGTCTTCAGGTGAATATGGAGGCAAAGGAGAATGCTAGAACCTGAGGGTCCTGAGACCCCAGGCTCAATGGGAAGAAGACAACTCAAAACATGGCCACCATTGGTCAAGGACAAAATTTGGGTCATGAGAACAAAATTAGGTCTTGGTTAAAGGGGGAAGGAACATTCAGTAAAAGTCTGTAACAGTATAGAAAATCTGGGTAGTGCGCCTGGGTGGCTCAGTTGGTTAAGCATCTGCCTTCAGCTCAGGTCATGATCCCGGGGTCCTGGGATTGAGCCCCATGTTGGGCTCCCTGCTCAGTGGGGCGTCTGCTTCTTCCCTCTGCCTCTGCTCCTCTCCCTCCCCACTCATGCTCTCTCTTTCTCAAACAGACAAAATCTTTTTAAAAAAGAGAGAGAGAAAATCTGGGTAAAGAGTGAAATCTTGCCATTTGCAATGACATAGATGGAGCTAGAGGGAATAATGCTATAGGAAATAAGTCTGTCAGAGTAAGGCAAATACCATATGATTTCACTCAAGTGGAATTTAAGAAATGAAACAGATGAACATGGAGGGGGTGGGGAAGAGAGGGAGGCAAACCAGAAAACAAACTCAACTACAGAAGGTTGCTGGAGGGAAGGTAGACAGGGGAATGGGTTACATGGGGGATGGGCATTAAGGAGGGTACTTGCTGTGATGAGCACTGGGTGTTAAATGGAAGTGATGAATCACTAAATTTGACCCCTGAAACTATTATTTTTTTTTTAAAGATTTTATTTATTTATTTAACAGAGAGAGAGAGAGAGATCACAAGTAGGCAGAGAGGCAGGCAGAGAGAGAGAGGGGGAAGCAGGCTCCTCGCTGAGCAGAGAGCCTGATGCGGGGCTCGATCCCAGGACCCTGAGATCATGACCTGAGCCGAAGGCAGAGGTTTAACCCACTGAGCCACCCAGGCGCCCCCCCCAAACTATTATTACACTATATGTTAACTACATGGGATTTAAATAAAAATTTGAAAAAAAGAAAATTTTGGTAAAGTTAACAAAGATTTCATAAGCCATTAGTAAAGAAGTTGGAGAAATAAGGCTGAGTTGCCCAGAGCTGAGTCAAATGGGACTGACTTAGAAGAGAATGAGAATAAAGAAGAGGTCAGTGGCCAAGAAGGGCATTCCCAAGAGCAAAATCACAGGGATTAGGATGGAGTTCCAGGAGATAGGAAAAACGTTTCTGAGACAAGAGTATCAAACCATCATCCCCAAAGTGCCAGGTGGAACCCAGGTATGATGGTGGGGCACCCTAAAAGGGCACTTCAAGGTGGAGACTTTTCACTGATCATGAATCATAGCCATCCTTTCTCTCTTAGATTTTATTTATTTATTTGACAGAGAGAGAGAGAGCAAGAGCAAGCGCATAAGTAGGGGGAGCAGCAGCAGAGGGAGAGGAAGAAGCAAGCTTCCTGCTGAGCCTGACAATCCTGGGGTCCTGGGATCCAGCCCCGGTCATCCTAAGCAGGGAATCCTAGACAGGGCTCGATCTGAGGACCATGGGATCATGACCTGAGCCAAAGGCAGACGCTTAACCAACTGAACCATCCAGGTATCCCCCCTTTTCTTTCTTTTTTTTTTTTTTTTTTGATTTATTTATTAGAGAAGGTGGGAGGGCGAAGGGAAAGAATCTCAAGCAGACTCTCTGGAACCTGACCTGGGCTCCACCCTACAACCCTGAGATCAAGACCTGAGCCAAAATCAAATGTTGGACGCTCAACCGATTGAACCACCCAGGTGCCCCCTTACCAGTCCTTTCTAAAATGGATTAATCTTGAAAGCAGTGACTTGGCTGCTTGGGTTCTTCTCCTCCTGCAAAGACTCCATGTCTGATCTGCACTAACCTGATGCTTACAGAGAAGGTAATGGAAAATATCTGCCTAGACAGAGCATTGAAGAAAATGTTATTCCTGTAAAAATTAAACTACCTGATGTATCAGTGCAGTGGTTCTCAATCAAGGGTGATTTTGGTACCCTTGGGAACGTTTGGCCAAGCCTGGAGATGTTTTTCATTGTCACAGTTGGGGGTAGGGAGGGGCGGTGCTGGCATCTACTGTAGGGGCCAGAGATGCTGTTGAAAATCCTACCAGGTACAGGCTGGCTCCTCACAAAGAATTATCTTGTCCAAAATGTCAATAGTGCTGAGGTTGAGAAATCCTCTATTAGAGCGAATGAGATTGAGAGGTCCTGGCTTCTGAGATACGCTCTCTTCATCGCTAATTCTATGTCCTTTGAAAAGCTACTCAGCATCTCTAATGGATCTCAATAAAGGTGGTTGCCATGACCCCCGTATAGTGGACATACATGATGAAGAATCATTCTAAACAGTAGGAAGAGAAACGCAAGTGTAACAATTGACCATCAGAGGCGGTGACTGTCGGTCCCTTCCCTACCCCCACCCTGTGCAGCTGCCCCTTCGCAGGTCTGAGCACTCCCTCCTGGACAACTGCACTAAAGACTTGCTTTGCATTAAAGACTTTCCCAAGCTCTCCCTGTGTGACTCATTCCAGCCTGATGACAGCCTCCCTCGAGCCTCACTCTAACCCATATAGACCTTTATCATGGCACCTGGAATTAATTCTTCCTGGCACTTTTTGTTTACACACCTCTCTCCCCTAGCTAGATGGTATACAGGAACTGTATCTAAATTATTTGTATTTTATTAAACTCATACATTCTGCCCCAGGTTCAATTTTTCCATACCACTAGTTCATTTTTACATTTTATAAACCATTGAGAGCATTTCCAGTCACCCTCACAGACTATGAAGATCTTATATGATGGGCTTTCCATTAGCCATCTGAGTAATCAAATTGATGTTCAAGAGAAAGAGGAGAGATTAGGACATCTAAACATACACTAGGCTCTTCCCCAGAAAGGCTTTGAAATATGAATCTGAGAATGAACAGAAGCTGTTCCAACCATAAGATAATACAACACAAATATAAAACATTACCAACGAAAATATCACTATCCAACATGAGATTTTAGAAAAAGGGAGGAAGAAACTTATTTCTGTTTCTTCCCTTTATCATCTGCTTCTCTCTCACATGCCAGGAGGAGCTGGAAGAACAGAAAGATACAAAAAAGAATTCTAGAATTTCTACCCAATATTAACACTGGAAATGAGAATTATTTTTAAAACTTGCTTAGGCCCATATTTATTCAATGTCGTGCAGTTTTTAGCATGCGGAGAATACAAAGCCAACTGAAAAAGACTCCATCCTAATTTTTCCTCATTCAATGTATAAAACACCCTTCAAACAAAACATTCTTTCTTCAATACATGACTATCAGAGAATCAAACAATTGGAAACCATGTCATTGCTGGTACTTACATCTGGGCAGCTGAAAATGTTGGTGTGACAGGCATGGGGGCTCCAGAATGTACTGATTGTCCTTGTTTTGTTTGGCTCATATATATGCTCTTCTAATTTGCATGCATAATTACCTAAATGCCAAGCAATTATCCACTTTCCTCACATGGTGATTTATGCATGTGAATGATCCTTCCCCTTCACTAATTTTCAAGCCTCCACCCACACTTACATCAGACAAAGTGCCATGTGCCTGCCAATCGCCTTCTCTTAGATCAAATCTAGGGACATTTTTGTAGCCCTGGGACTCTGTCCTATTATTTTCCAGAGCTCTTGCCCACGAACCCATTTTTTTTCGTTGAAGAAAGTTACATTCTGACATTTCTGGCAAATCATACATTTCTCACTAGTCTCCGTATATCCACGTATTTGGTCTCTTTTATAAACTAGTATTTCTCAAAGGGTTATCTGAAGATCAGAATCAGCTGGGTTGTTTGTTAAAAATGCAAATTTGGGGGCCCAATCAGACCCGTATAATCAGAAACACCGGTGGTAACGTCGCGTCTGCGTTTATGTAGTATTTTAAATTTTTAATTGCGGTTAAATACACACAAAATTTACCATCATAACCATTTTTAAGTGTACAAGTCAGTGGCATCAAATACAATCACACTGTTGTACAACCATCACAACCTTCTATTTCCAGAACTCCTTTCATTTTGGAAAACTTAAACTCTATACTCATTAGAGAATTATACTCATAATTCCCATTTCCCCCCAACCCCAGCCCCTACACCATTTTACGTTCGGTTTCTAGGAATTTGACTACTCCAGGTGCCTCATATAACTGGAATAATAGGGTACTTGCCTTTTTGTAACTAGCTGATTTCACTTAGCATGCCTGCAAGGTTCATCCTTTCTGTAACCTATGTCAGAATTTCCTTCTTATTAAAGATGGAAGAGTATTCCATTGGATGCATATAAGGAATCTGCATTTTTAACAAGTACTGTAAATGTAATACGCACACTAGGCTTTGTAACCACTACCAAGTTTTCTGGCATTCAAATTTTACTTTCCTAAAGTATAGATTTGAGAGGTTCTGTTCATCACAGAACGGCGTAGAAAAAAAAAGATGCTTTGGTGATTACCGAATTTTCTTTTAAAAAAAATTTTTTTATTAACATATAATGTATTATTTGCCCAAGGGGTACGTGTCTATGAATGATTAGGCTTACACATTTCTTAGCACTTACCATACCCTCCCTAATGTCCATAACCCAGCCACCCTATCTCTACCCCCCCACCCCCCAGCAACTCTCAGTTTGTTTTGTGAGTTTAAGAGTCTCTTATGGTTTGTCTCCCTCCTGATTCCATCTTGCTTCATTTCCCCCCCAACCCCCCACGATCCCCCACCCTGCCTCTCAAATTCTTCATATCGGAGAGATCATATGATAATTGTCTTTCCCTGATTGACTTATTTTGTTTAGCATAATACCCTCTAGTTCCAACCACGTCATTGCAAATGGCAAGATTTCATTCCTCTTGATGGCTGCGGAGTATTCCATTGTATATATATACCACATCTTCTTTATCCATTCATCTGTTGATGGACATCTAGGTTCTTTCCATAGTTTGGCTATTGTGGACATTCGGGTGCATGTGCCCCTTCGGATCACTACATTTGTATTTGGGGTAAATACCCAGTAGTGCCACTGCTAGGTCATAGGGTAGCTCTATTTTCAACTTTTTGAGGAACCTCCGTACTGTTTTCCACAGTGACTGTACCAGCTTGCATTCCCACCAACAGTGTAGGAGTGTTCCCTTTTCTCTGCATCCTCGCCAATATCTGTTGTTTCCTGACTGGTTAATTTTAGCCATTCTGACTGGTGTGAGGTGGTATCTCACTGTGGTTTTGATTTCTATTTCTCTGATGCCAAGTGATGTTGAGCACTTTTTCATGTGTCTGTTGGCCATTTGGATGTCCTCTTTGCAGAAATGTCTGTTCATGTCTTCTGCCCATTTCTTAATTGGATTATTTGTTCTTTGGGTGTTGAGAAGTTCTTTATAGATTTTGGATACTAGCCCTTTATCTGATATGTCATTTGCGAATATCTTCTCCCATTCTGTCAGTTGTCTTTTTGGTTTTGTTGACTGTTTCCTTTGCCGTGCAAAACCTTTTGATCTTGATGAAGTTCCAAGAGTTCATTTTTGCCCTTCCCTTGCCTTTGGTGATGTTTCTAGGAAGAAGTTGCTGCAGCTGAAGTCAAAGAGGTTGCTCCCTGTGTTCTCCTCAAGGATTTTGATGCATTCCTGTCTCACATTGAGGTCTTTCATCCATTTTGAGTCTATTTTTGTGTGTGGTGTAAGGAAATGGTCCAGTTTCATTCTTCTGCATGTGGCTGTCCAATTTTCCCAACACCATTTGTTGAAGAGACTGTCTTTTTTCCATTGAATATTCTTTCCTGCTTTGTC